>OLKM01000570.1:112465-124965 GCA_900291075.1 Melanogrammus aeglefinus | reverse complement strand
TTGATCATATAAGCTTGCTTTACAATAGAAGCCAGGACCAGATGTTTATTTGTGTCACAATAATGAATTGAAATCATCATGTTGTCGGCAAAACTTCAACACTGTATACCCAGAACCTAGATCAAGGAACGATAGGCATATTTAAAAAAACATATTGACCATACAAATATTGGTATTGTATGTTTTACAGTTGGAATGCCAGCCTTACCATCTTTTATGTACCTCTAGTAAACGTGTTTTCTCTCTCAGCACCATTGCTAGAGATTCGTGCCAGTAGCTTCGCCCTGAGATGTCACAATCGTCTGCTTTGATTGAACTCTCCCTGACAGGAAGCTCACACTCAGCTCTGAAAGGAGCTGTCATGACTCCAGTCAATCGCACACATTTTTAAAATATCAGATGCTTGTACCCGTCAAAGCATTTCATCTTGTTTTCAGAACATATCCAGTAATTGGTAAGTGGTTATTTTTCTCCTTTGATAGCCGCTTTCATATCTACGGAGATGCATGTTGACGCAACCATTGTCATAATTATAGCCCCTGTCTCCACGGCCCCAGGTGACGGGTGTGCCGTCCAGTGTTCACCGCTGACACCTACACAGCCTTTCTATTTAATTAAGTGCTTCACACTGTCTTCCTGCCTCCACAGGGGGGCTGAAGAAAGATAGCTTCTTTTTTTTTTTAAAGCACATGTGCTGCCCTAGCATGTCTTTATTTCACGTCGCGTCGCTCACCAAAAGGCGTTTTTTTTTTTTATGTTACATAAGGTGGAAATGTGCAATAGTGTGCCTCTGGTGTTCAGAATGGCTCCATGGCCCTGAAGGTCGCTACAGGTTCAGTGTAACTCGAAGCCACAGCCCTGGTCCCCACTTCATCGCTCATAGCTTGTTAGGAAATTAAAAAGAGGCCTTTGATACACTATGTGTTAAACAAGTCCTCACTGGCAATGAATCACTTCCAGACCTGCGGAGCGTTACATGTCAAGCCTCTTTCTATAGGTGAATTTTTCCATGGGGGTGTGCATATACCAGAAGCGTACCTCACAAATGACCACCATGTTATATTCCGTCTCTGGAATAGGGAAGGAAGAGACAGAGAAATAAGTTCTACATCCATGTCCTGTATATTAAAAGAGTTTGGCCATGATATCTTTATTTCGAGTCGAGTCTCTTTAAAAGCTATTCAATCCCAAGGCATGACTGCCATGGTTATTTGGTTGCAAAGTAAAACCAGAAGAATACATAGTGCATATTGAGGGTCTTCGCGGGTGATATACAATGAACTGTGTGCGGTAATTTCCCCTGCTGATGGTCTACACTTTAACATCACTCCCTATGTTATTCACGCATCCTTTGTTTCCAATGTGCTACCATCGACAGCAACTTAAACCACGCGCCTCAGAAGAATACTTTGCATTCTTGAGATGAATTTGCCGCAGGAAGCAGATTATTCTTATCCTCCCACAAGAGGATTCAGAGGGCGTGCTCTGTTTTGACTTGTCTTGCCTAATTGCCCCGTCAATTAGAATGTTTTTCAGAAACACAGGAGGTGGGGTGATGTATCAGGGGGTAATCCAGGTAGGGGCTTGGCGTTTACACCTCGTCGATTATGTCCCGAGAGGCCCTTCGAGACGTTGTATCCTAGACTACTCAGCCGTGGATCTGCCCCTTCTTCAAATTAAACTGATGTAGAATTGTCAACAAGCCTTGGGACCATAATATAGCTTAACCAGCGGCAACACTAGCATACCGTGGTTAATCACTGAAACACAAGGGACCTGGGGTTTGGGGTTAGTTTTGGTGGGCGGTGAGGAATCCGTTAAGCTCTGCCCTCGGATACAAGCTGTGTGCCCAGTCGGGGCGGTTCACTGCTGGGCAGAGCCAGATCCTTCTCTGAGGTGTGTTAATGATGGCTGTGGAAGGGAATTATTGATGTCATTATTTCAATGCAGTTCCTCTTTCATTTTTCCCCTCATTTGTCTTGCCCCCCAGCTTCACACACACACACACACACACACACACACACACACACACACACACACACACACACACACACACACACACACACACACGCACACGCACACGGCACACGCACACGCGCACACGCACACACAAACACACATGAATCCACATGCAGACACACATACAATCACACGATGCACGCACGCAAACAGAGACACGAACACACACATACACACATAGAAACACACACACACACACACACACACCACACACACAGACACACCACACGCACACACACACACACACACATACCACGCACACAGAGCACACACACACACACACACACACACACACACACACACACACACAAACCATTTTCTGTCTACATGTTGTGGTAAAAGTAGCTGGTATGGCCCTCATGAGATGGAACCGGTAAATACTGGTCAAACTGTTGCTGAAAACTCTACAACTTGTCATCATGGTATTAGCACCCAAACAAAAGCTGTTTTTAGCTTCTGCTTAATCTCTACTTCCGACTTTAGTTCCTCTGCCCATTAAGCACCAGTAAGAATCCAGGACACCTGAGGAGTCTGGCCTTCAGGCGCGTGTACTGAGATCTCCTGCCTGTCAGTCAAATGTCAAGGCAGTCAGGTGTGGCAAGCAGACTTAAACCCAGGGCTGGCTGGCCATTAAAATAATCTCATGGGGGGAAAGGCAGAGGGTTGATTTCAGCGAAGCCATTTTATTTTTTCTACAGCTGTCAAGCTGTCTGCAGGTTTAACAGTTTGTGTGTGTGTGTGTGTGTGTGTGTGTGTGTGTGTGTGTGTGTGTGTGTGTGTGTGTGTGTGTGTGTGTGTGTGTGTGTGTGTGTGTGTGTGTGTGTGTGTGTGTGTGTGTGTGTGTGTGTGTGTGTGTGAGTGTGGATGTCACCGGAGGCATATGGTAGTAGAGTATGGTAGAGTATTGAATTCTAACTTTAAACAAGCAGACGAAAAGGGAGCGTGTTATTGGGAATAGGGGCAAATATGAGGATTGGCTTGGATTGGAATATTATTCATTCATCATTACACATTATTCATCATGCCATGTGTTTTATAGTTTGCAAAGTAATTTCCTTTGGTTTATAATGAACAATGGACCTCTTTCGCCGGGTGTTCATATTGGTTAGTTTGGTGGAAACACCTTGTGTAACCTTTGGATCTATATTTCTATTTTTCCACTCCAGAATGCATTTTACCATTAACCATCCAGTAACAAAAATGGCCGCTAGATGAATTAAGCGTCTATTAAAAAAATCTGGCTCCAGCTGACCAACCCATTACACCTCACACTAAACAGTCTGTCTTCCTCTTCTTCTTGCTTCACAGGGATATACATTGTACGAGGCCTTAGAAGGGAATGTGTTCAATGGTGAACTCTCTGTATAGAACCTCTGGTTTTATTCCACCTCTTTCATCTAAAATAGCCCCCCCCCCCCCCCCCCCCATCCACTGCACACTCCCTGCTGTTTACCGTTGTGCTGCTAAGCCCAAGAGTCATGACAGTGGATCGGTTGGCATGTCATCCATTTCAACACAAAGTTTAAAAAAGTCTCTTTTCTGGTCCATTAAAAAAAAAAAAAAACAGCGTGGGTTCGTGGCGAGGCTATTGTGCATCATCGGGGGGGAGGGGGGGGAGATGATGGCGTGAATGTACCGAGTACGTACGAAACATAAGCTTCTTGTTTTTTAAGACGATAAAAAAGGCGTGGGTATGGATATATATTATACCACTCTGAGGAGAGACAGGAGTGTGAACCTAGTTAATCTGGAGGGGAGCGGGACCACGAGGCAGAAGAAGAATGATCCGGGGTGGGTGGGGGGGGGGGGGGGGGGGGGCTGTATCTCAGCGCTGGGAGAGTAGGGGGAAGGCGGTGACCTCGACATGCACTGTGGCGCCACACAGGAGATTGTGGCTGCTGGCGGATTCTGAAGCCGTCTTCGCCATTAGGATGAGATAAGGCGCGATGGATTGATGCACTCAGCAACGTGGCGGGAATGGGAGGAGGAGGAGGGAGGAAGGGGGAGGAGGGGGAGGAGGGGGGGGGGGTAGGGGCACCTGATTGGAGTCAGAGAGATGCGACACTATTGGTCAACGTTTTGAGGGAGAAAAAACTGACCTGCCGTCAAGCTTTTAGGTGTATTGGAGAAATAAGCCTTGCTGGGATTCACCCTGGACTCGGTTGTTTAAGAGACCCCCCAAGAATCAGGATGGGGATCAGGGTTATGATATGGTGTCACATGCTGTCACTAGACAACTCATCACGATAAGGGTGTGATTAATTAATAGTTGCCTTAGGATCACCACTTCTGGAGTGGACTTTGGTCGACCGCTCTGTTGGGCCATTGCCTTTCAACAAGAAGAAACATTAACTGACTTCTGGCTTCTAAAGACTAACCCTTTCTGTTTCGATGCCACAACAACAACCCCCTTTGGATATGGCTGTTGTTTGGAGTCTTATGTTTGGAGCGGTCACCACACACGTGTCCAACCCCATTATCTCCTCATGCCAGCTAGAGGGGACCCACAGTGACAATATTTTAGGCCAATCAGGCCTATCCAGGCCCAGTTGATGCGTCTTGGTTTTAATAGTGTACTCGTGGTGTTTGGGTTGTTGTGTGCTACACTGTTGTCAGTTTGATTTACTGTCAACCTTAAACCTTCTTGTGTCTCCCTAATGGGCAATGTTCTTTAATAGCCACTCAAACTGTGTTTTTGCAGGGTGAGTAATATTGATCGAACATTGAAAGGGTGTGATGGGGCTGCGAGTCAGCCCCTAAGCCCCGTACACGTTAATGTGTTAATATGTAAAACGGACTAGTAATCAATGATTGGCAGCTGAGATGAATCCATCAAGGTCACTTTGAGACGGCGACCGTCGGGACGGAGAGGGCTGAGGGGCAATCAAGTGATCAGGGGAGGTGACAGCTGGCCTGCTGCAGATGTTGCCGTAACGACCCGAGAGCAGACCCTCCAATCAGACAGGTAGTCGCGGCTTTAGCCCCAAAGAGCAGAAGCACACAAGCTGGTGTGAAGAGATTGAAAGAATCGATCTAAGCGCCGAAAGCGGTTGCACTCATCCCGAGAGAGGGAGAGAGAGGGAGAGAGTGTCAGAGGGAGAGAGAGTGACATAGAGAGATAGGGAGAGAGTGACATAGAGAGAGACAGAGAGTGACAGAGAGAGATACATAGACAGAGATGGAGAGAGAGACAGAGCGTGACAGAGGGAGAGACAGAGAGAGTGACATAGAGAGAGAGTTAGCTTTTACAAATAATGTGTTTTTATGGTCCATGCTCAGCACTTTGATCCTGTTTATGTTATGTTCTCTTTATTACTTACATTAACCTTTAGGGCATTTAGACACTTCTATCCAAAGCAAGTTACAATAAGTACATTTCATCAAAAGAAAGACTTTCCCTTTTTTTATGGGAAAAACTGCACACGTCATGTACACACAAACTGTAAGCACTTTGACCCATGTGACCCATTACACATCACAAAGTTCTTTATGCCAGACGTTGCTGTTATAAACATCCAAATTGTATGGCCTAGATTAGCGTTGACGACATTGTCAACAAAAGCACCATTTCGATGGCCCATTATCAAATGCATGTCGATTATCAAATGCTTTGTCAGAGTATCTGAGAAGTAGCCCAGTACATGGGTGGTGGCTGGAGGCCCGGGAGATGTCAGAGGAGTTTCAGACTCCACAAGAAGCGCTGGAGAGAAAAGCCCCTTTCTGTGATGAATGTTTTGGCTTGGAGGCTGGAGACAGCACCGCTGATGTAAAAAGCACATTTCCAGGGTTGAAAATTAAATGGAATGGCCACAAATTGTTTTAAGAGCCATACCTGGAATTGTAAAGGGAAAGGACTCGGATGATGGAGCCAAAGCAAACACCAACAGGATGCGTACCAGCGGACGCAGTGGCGATGTGAACCTTTCACACGAGTCTTGCTTTCCTTTTGCTGTGATCCTTTAAGGAAAAACATGCATACGTTTGTTTTTTACTCCCTCAATTTGTAGTGTGTCTTCGCTCTGTCCCTCATAGGGTAAGCGCGGTCATTGTTGAACTGTATTCATGATATTATATGTGTATGTATAGATGATACAAAATGATGATGTTGTTTTTTATGCTTCCATTGTATGGACATTTCTAAGACTGTTTGTGCTGCCATTGTGCTACAGCAGATAGGTGTGTGCGTGCAAACGTGTGCATGTCATGCATATTTTCGGTACGATCCGTCTGAGAAAGCGTGTCAACCCCCCCCCCCCCCAACGAACCTCTCTCTCACTCTCTCACCTGGCACTCTTTCTCTCCATCGTTCTCGATCTCTCTCACCCTTCCCGTCAAGCTCTTTTTTATGCTCGCTCTACCCATGTCCCGCAGGTCTCAGCCGGCCTTTACCACTCTGTTTGCTTCATGGAGATTACCAGTGACAAACTGGGATGGCTAAATCGGCTTGGTAAATCTCAGTGACCCGCCACCCCCCCCCCCCCCCCCCAACCCCCACCACCATCACCAACACCAAACACACACACACACACACACACACACACACACACACACACACACACACACACACACACACACACACACACACACACACACACACACACACACACACACACACACACACACACACACACACACACACACACAAATCTCCAACTCTAACTTACATGACAACAGAGCATGGCCCAATACTAAATGCAGATCGCTAGCACAGATAAAGGATGAATACCATCTTGACAAATAGTGAAGGATATGAATGAAGAAGTTTAATCAGTCATTATACTTGCAACTAATTCAGCCTTACAAAGGGAACTAATCAGATTTAAATCACTAAAGTGAAAGTGGCAGAGTTTTATTGAATTAAATGATTAGGCTTTAAATGCTCCAGTTGAACCCCAGCCCCAGTCTGTCGTTGGTCTGTCAAGGGCAAGGTGCGGCACAACAGATGGAGCGCCTTACGTCCTGAGAATGTAACCTATTATCTTGTTGATTCTACATAAGAGGATAAGGGACAAGGAGTGGAGAAAGGCCTCTTAAATCAACCATGGCTAACGTCCAGGCCAGCTCAAACCATCATGGGAGCCACCGGCTCGCTGGTGTCTGCTTTGTGACTCTTCGTGGCCCCCAGCTGATGCCTGCCGCCCGGGGAAGGTGTTATCGCTCTAAATCCGACAAGGGTTAACCTTGTGACCTGCCGTACCCATGGTAACGCACAGCGTTTCAGAGATGTGCCATCGACCTGTGCTGAGGCTTGATCCTGAGTGGAGGAGACCAGAGACCACTGCATCGCGCTGCCGAAAACACCAGCCCCTGCTTACATAAGAACTAAGCGACTTCAGTTCAGATGAGCCACCCCTCACCGATGGAGGACAAAGACAACTTTCAGCCTGAGTTGAAGTCTGAAAGGGAGTCACTAATCCCACTTCCTGTCCCCGCTGCCTGGGAATCAGGGTGCGCTCTCTAAACGTGGCTGATGCTATCTCCCCCTCTATCAATGGAAGGGATAACAGACCCCCATCACCGTCCCATGTCTCTCCCTGGGCTGTGACTGATCCTGAAGGGTGGCCATCCAGAAGAGCTGGCTTCAGGAGAGAAAGGCAACAAAACAGGGCCGGTTTGATGGATTTCCTGCTGTCCCACTCTTGTCCAGTGGCCCCGCCTCCAAGTGTGGGTGTTGGGGAGAGAAACGCTGAGTCTGCACCACGTAGGCCAGCCCAGAGTGACAGAGCCTCAGGAGGGCCTGTGGGAGGGAGAAGGCTGGGCCACAATGTCTGCTGTTGCACAACGACCCCGGCTTCCTACGGCTCTCAGGAAGCCGCTGTCACCTTCGGCCCTCCCACACTGCGGCCCCATGCTGCTTGGGCAAACAAGGTGTTTGTATCCACAGGAGCCGTTGAAACGGGGGGGCCCGAGGTCGCAGCGTGATTGAATTCTCGAGGAATGGCCCGAGAGAGAGAGAGAGAGAGAGAGAGAGAGAGAGAGAGAGAGAGAGAGAGAGAGAGAGAGAGAGAGAGAGAGAGAGAGAGAGAGAGAGAGAGAGAGGAGGAGAGGATGAGCGAGAGATGAGAGAGAGAGAGAGAGAGAGAGAGAGAGAGAGAGAGAGAGAGAGAGAGAGGTTTTTTAATAGTTTGAACTGCTTGTTTTAGTTATCTCCAAGGCTGCGCTGCATTCTCTTTGAGATCTGCTTTCGGTTGAAGTGGTTCTGTGTTGCAGATGGGACATTCAGAGAAAGAGACCTTTGTGTGTTTTTGTAAAATGAAAAGTTTCACAGATCTGTATAGAGAAGTTTGACATTTATTATAAAATCCCAAACATTAAGTATTGATCTGTGAAAACTTTGTTTCATTGCAAAATTATAAGATTAATCACTCATAGTGCGGTTCAAAACATTCTTAGATCTGACATAATTCAGACCATGGCCACTCTGGTCCACTAAATGTGCTTTACCAGTTGTTCCACCCTCCGAACCCCCACCCCCACCCCCGAAACAGCTGAGACTAACCAGAGGAAGAGGATAGATCTGAGAAAGTAATTGTTTTCTTTTAGTCAAGTGACTTTTACCTCCAGGCTACATGGCTGCATCTCCAAGCCTTAAGGTAATCACCTAATCATCTGGGTTCCCCATGTCGCCCTCTCACGCCATCTCCTCCCTGCGTGTGTGTGCGTGTGATTGTGTGGGGGTATGTGTATGTGCATGGGTGCGTGTGTGTTGGTGGCAACTCTGTGACTTTGGAATCAACACAATTAGAAAACCAGAGGAATGCATATTCCTGGGTGAAGAATGGAGATCGATGTCTTAAGTAAGGGATAATGTATAGAACGGCGGTCATTATCAGCGCGAACCAGACACCGACACGAAGTGGAGGTGTCTTGCTCCGCCCTGTCGGGGCTTATTTTTTTCGATAATAACCGGTGACGCTCTATACATTATCCCGCTTATTACACGGCTACTTGCCAAAACGAAAAAAATAACTTCACACGGTGTGTCTTTTTACAATTGATTTTGTTACCAGCATTCGTAGTGTTGATCAGCAGAGAAACAGTCCCCCAAAGACGTTGACGTCGCTTGGCAACCAAATAGACTGAAATTGATAAGTTACCGGACTACTTGCGGAGTGATTCGAAAGACGGCAAAAAAAGCCACTTTCCCTGACAGCGGCCAATTATACTTAGAAACGGCGGAAGTTGTAAAGGGCCCATGCAAGTGACCAGAGCGTTCCATGGCATTGAGAAGAGCTGTGTATTAATGTGTATATAGATATAGCGATGACCGAGGGAGAAGGGCCCCCAAAGGGCCCTCTGGGGCCAGAAGAAACAGGAAAGCCTGTTTCTGTCCTGCTTTATATTTCTTCCCTGAATATGTAACTCTTTCCCTCTTGCTCATGCAGAAAAGCACACAAACACACACTCACACACACACGCGCACATACACACACTCACACGCGCACACACACACACACACACACACACACACACACACACACACACACACACACACACACACACACACACACACACACACACACACACACACACACACACACACACACACACACACACACACACACACACACACCCTCACACAAACAAACCTAGTCTACTTCCCTTTGTGATCCCCTGTTGAATACACAGCTTTATTGGGATTCCGGACAGGCCATCCCATAATGCCACTTTACCCCTGGCAATCCCTGTTTGCTGATTCCACTCAGACCCGGAAAGATAACCCTGACCCTGAGCTAATCCCAGATTAAACCAGGTTATAAAGCACCGCCACCGCTGCTTCTGCTACTAGTGCTGCTGCCGGCTGACCTCTGACCTTCTCACGTCTCCTGGCCTCGTCGTACCACAGCATTCTCCCAGCGCTGCTGACCGGATTACACAGAAGCAGCCCTTCCCTGAGCACACGGCGCCGGGTTCAAAACCAGGGCTTTCACCCCACGGAGGACAGACTGGAACGGCCCCATTGGTGACAGGTGGGATCACCCGGCATCTGGGCTGGTGATCCCGTCTCCTGCGTATAGATGGACATATATCTAGTGCTGGGAATGGCCTATGGTCATAGGCCCTCTGAATACAGGCCTACAAATGTATCCAATACGGATGACTTATCCGAGCACAACTTTCAGAACTGGTCAAATGAAAAACAACCCTTATCACATTCCACTTCAGTGAACTGCTAAAATGCTTGGCTGGAATACCAGCCAACCGTTTTATTTATAGTTTTGAATAGACGCTACACGAGCACACACTCCCATATCGTGCAAGGAAGCCAGCTCTGATCACATCGCTTGTCATCGATGACACATGTCGAAGATGTGCGATGGAGATATCCCCGCCAGGTGTAACTTGTGTTCCCTCTCAGGCAGGTTCTCTGTGTGGGCCTTTAAGCTAGTAGGACTAAATCTAAATCTAAACATGTTTAATTGCAATTCACCTGCCAAGGAAAATTGAATTGTTTTAGCTGCCACAACCAAACACAGATGACCTCATGTCAACCTACGGAAGGGGGTTGGGTTCGTTAGACGGTCGGAAAAATAGGATGGGAGATTGGGGTCAGGATGTGTCGCCGTGGAGTCAGACGCTGCTGATGAGGGCCACGTTTGGCTGTGTTTGTTCAGATGTGCACCATTAGATCCAGCCTGCCTTGGGAGTATATCGCATCGGCGGGCTTCTTCTCTTCTCTTCCTGTTTCATTTGTACTCCTCCCTAGCTTAAAGCTGGAGGTATTTTTGTAGGTGTTAACTCATGCAAGGCGGTCAAATATGATTCAGTTTATCCTTCAACTTCATGAATGGATTTAAAATGGATTTGGTCAGGGCTTAAGCTGAATTAAGAGTACCTCCTGTGTTTTCTACGATCAGTTGCAGTATAGACTATCGTTTCCTCTCCTTCTCTCTGTTTGGCCCGTTCCACCACAATTATGAAAGACAAGTCGGAGCCCGTTCTGTTCTCAGTCACAAGATCGACGTGTGTCGTCGTCACCAAACAACCTTATTTTTCCCTCCAGTTGTGTCTAGGCTGACACCTCCCCCGCCTTCCCCCTCCACCCCCCCACCCGTCGCTTCCTTTACTCCACTGGTCTCCCCGGCCTGTCCATCAGGACGATGGCCGTACTGCAGACAACAGGAGGGAGGGAGGGGGAGAAAGAGAGAGAGAGTGATGGCTATAGGAGCCGGAGGTACTGTGATAAGACCGTCTCTCTGCCCGAGAGCCCGTCAGAGCTGACAGTGAATACAAATTGGTGCCATTAGCGAGACTAGGGGGAGTCGCTGGACATGGGAGGCTTTGGAGTGTCTTCTAATTATAGAGTTGGTACCGCTCATGCATACTCACCCCCCGCAGGCCCTCACCCCCCCTAACCCCAGTTCCCCATCTCAGGGGTGCATGTGAGTGGACAGGGGTTAAGGGCTTCCCGAGCAACGAATGATGACACTAAAAGGAAATCAGGTCGGCTCAGTAGGTGCTCCTTTCTTTAATTCTTTTTTTTTTTTAAACCAAATAGTTTTTATCTGTCTTATTTTATACCTGATGACCTGTTGATTTTATAACATTTATTTCGCTGCCCTTGAATGCCTACTGGGTAATGTGCGCTTTTGAAAAGCTCTTTGGCTCTGCAAATAAAGATAATTATTCTAAATACTAAACAGTGGCATTGAAGGCAGGACACGCAGAATGCGGTCTTCTGGTCTGGTGTTTGGGAGTACATTTTCTGCTGTGCACAAAGATAAGGGTTGATTGGACAGTGCCCTTAAAGAAACATAAGGCTTACCACAACAAAACAAACACTATGTTTCATCAAATGTACATTCTTGACTTAATCTTAAATAGGGTTAGAGAATTGATAAGCCACTCTTAAGTTTGAATAATTATTCTTGGCAAGTGTCAAAGTCTTGTCTTATAAGAACCAATTATGAATCATAGCCGTTCAACTCCTTTCTGTTACTCACAGCAATTTGTCTGTCTCCTTAAACCGACTCATGGTTAATAATTAAAACATCCACACGTTGATCTGCCTTGTGTGCCAGTTCTTTTGCCAGGTTGGACGTGTTGAAACCAAACCGATGAACCGTGTGAGACATGAGTTTTAATAACACACTGGCGTGTCTTACTTAACTAGCTACACCGGCAGACACACACTGAGGCCTCAGACCCAGACTCAGAGAGAGGGAGGGGGAGAACACTGTGCTGCGACAGAAGGTCAGATGCTATCTCCTTAACCTTTCCTCCAGCCACAGTCCTCTTGTGTCTGCCATTATCGGTCCAGCCATGCGTCCCATCTGATGTGACAGAAAGAGCTTCGGACCTCCTTAATAAACTGCCACACACAAACACGCTAACCACTAACACACACACACACACACACACACACACACACACACACACACACACACACACACACACACACACACACACACACACACACACACACACACACACACACACACAGTCCCACCAACACACACATACACACACACTTACGTGCA
>OLKM01000570.1:99965-107465 GCA_900291075.1 Melanogrammus aeglefinus | reverse complement strand
CAGGAGAGGGAAAGGAAAACTGAAAGGGGGGGAGAAAAACATGGAAAGGAAAACGTTTCCCTTTTTTCGCTATGCACCCGTGTGGATATTTGTGAAATGCCTGTGTGTCTTTATGTTGACTTGCACGTGTGCATCTGTGTGTGTCGTAATCTACATCTCTTCATGTGTCGTTGTGTGCCTCTATGGATTTGCGTGTATTTAGGTGCGTCTGTCACTGCTTGTCTCTATGTATAAGTGTGTACCTGTGTGTGTGTGTGTGTGTGTGTGTGTGTGTGTGTGTGTGTGTGTGTGTGTGTGTGTGTGTGTGTGTGTGTGTGTGTGTGTGTGCGTGTGTGTGTGTATGCGTGAGTAATGCCGGTCTATGTGTGTTAGTGCAGGCATGCTCGTGCATGCAGTAAACTCGTCCGTTCAGGGAGCTCGCCACGGATCATGTTGCCGCAGTGGCGTACTTTCACCCCCGATAGAGCCGTGTGCCTTTCCACGCATTGAATCCGCACGTTCAGCAAACAAAGCCCCCCTCTGTGTGGGGTGGGGGACCCCCCAACGAGTGAGCCCTAAACCCAACACGACATAATGGGTCTGCCTTGAGAGTTTAGCGAGGCATGCTTTTACACCGCTCCTGGTTCCAGAAGGCTCTGGGCTTGGCATGCTGGTGCACCAGAGGTCATGCACCAATAGGGCTGGCAATAAGGAGACCATTCGAATGTGAACACCTCCTCAACTGCCCTTTTCTGCTCAAAACTCTAATCTCTTTGTGGTATTATGCGGTTTATTTAGGATTTGGAAGATTGTCGTCACTTAAATATACCATGAACACCAGTACTTTAGCCTAGCCGAGCCTTGAAGATAACAGTTGTCTTTCTGTCTCTATTTGGAAGTTAGGTGCATGGGTGTTTCTTTCTTCCTTAACAATAATGCTTAATTTGGGCAATCTTCTCCGGAGTAAATTGATGGGCACAGGGAAGACTTTCTGCCATTCCAAAAGCCTGGATCATCTGGTCATCTAGTCACCTGCTGATCCTCTTGTCCTTGCCGTTAGTGGACTCCTATATAGATCTGGATCTGGATCTCTGGGTTAAGAGGAACAGGCCAGTGGATATTGTTAAACCCCATGGTCCAGAGCACGAAAGCGAGAGAGTAGAAAACATGAAGCAGCAAGAAATCTGTGTGCTCCATGGCGTTCTGCTGATGTCATCTTATTTGTGCATCAGTGGTATTCACTATTAGCTCAATTAGACATTTTCCCTCAGAGCCAGGGCTCTGATGTGGTCGGGGGCTCAATAGTTGGCGTTGCCTCCGGGAAAGACTCAGAGGGCTAATGCAGGGGGATTCTCGGCCCATGTTATGGAGCTTAAATTCATTAAGTGCTAAACTAGAGCAGATTTGATCAGGCTTTGAAGCGAACGCGGCGTATATTTACTTACTTGCTTCCTCTGACTCCGAGCGAGGAGCCTCCGTTATCCGACAGCCAAAGTATTGTAACTACGGTCACGGTCTGTATCACGCTGAGTCCTGATGGAAAAATACCCCCATTGTATTAGAAGTCATTACAGGGGGGCCGCCGATCTGTGGGGAGCCCTGTTGGCACATATTAGTGACACTTACATTAGACCCCCTTATCAAAGCATACATTAGGATCCCCCATAATCCCACGCCGACCATAAACAACATTGGATTGCATATTACATACAGTTTACCCTCAAGTTGGTGACACAGATTGTTTCCATAAGGTTTGTTGTTGCTATGCTGCTTCCACACACACATTCACACACACAGACACACACACTCCCTCTCGCCTCAGCTGACAGATGGTCCTATCATCCAGAACCCACTCCGACAACAAACACACGCCACAGAGTTGCTGACAAGTTTCCCCACAAAAGGACTTTGCCGTGGAATGTGTGTGTGTCTGTGTGTGGTTGGGTTTGTTGGCATGTGATGTGTGATACGTGCGAGCTTGTGATGTGTTTGTGTGGTCAGTTGTGTGTGTGTGTGTGTGTGTGTGTGTGTGTGTGTGTGTGTGTGTGTGTGTGTGTGTGTGTGTGTGTGTGTGTGTGTGTGTGTGTGTGTGTGTGTGTGTGTGTGTGTGTGTGTGTGTGTGTGTGTGTGTGTGTGTGTGTGTGAGTGTGTGTGAATGTGTGCATAGGACATGCATTCATCATATAAAATGGAAAACCCACCTACACTCACATACACAGGCCTACAAACACACCCACACACACACACATACACCACACAGACTCATATAAACTTGCACAAACCGCCCCACACACACACACACACACACACACACACACACACACACACACACACACACACACACACACACACACACACACACACACACACACACACACACACACACACTCACACAGACGCACACACACACACACACACGCACGCACACAGTCAAATCAAAACGCACACATAAACAGAGCCAAGAGGGCGGTGTTTGTGTAGGCGTGTGTGTGTGTGTGTGTGTGTGTGTGTGTGTGTGTGTGTGTGTGTGTGTGTGTGTGTGTGTGCTGTGTGTGTGTGTGTGTGTGTGTGTGTGTGTGTGTGTGTGTGTGTATGTGTGTGTGGGGGTGGGGGGGGGGGAGTCATCATTCATCTCCGAGTCTCAAGTACAAATAATCAGGGAGCCAGACCACATGTCCTGATCCCCCCAACCGGACGCTGACAGCTGCCACTCACCCGACTGAACTATAAACACAACCTCGGGGGGGCCGGAGGGGGCTGGCATTATTAAATCAAACTATATAAATAGAGCCAACCTAATGCAATTAATCAGCGGGTTATTGACCTTACCCCATGCTCAATTGGAGTACTGGTACGAAGCAGAACGTCGCCGATATCCGATTACCGTCCAGTTGTGATTTGAGAACATCTACAGAGGCTTCTGGGGAATATACGTCAGCACAGGAACACTGTTGTATCATCCGCGTACTAAAAAGTGTTTGTCCTGGTTTAGTAAGTAGTAAGTCCTTACCCTTACACAACAAGACTTGTTCTACCCTTTTAATCTATTCTCATTTTCATGATTATGTTAAGTTTGGTGGCTTTGTACCTTCACACCCAAAGGTATCAGATGTGTCTGGTCGTCTTCCTTTTGAGTGCAACCCTATCGGTTCTGAATATGAAATATGCCCAGAAAAACCTGTCTTTCGGTTACCCAACAATTCTGTCCTCGGCTTTCCTCTCAATTACAATTTGACCACAGAGGTTGTTATCGGTGTCGAAAAACATACAGCTTTTCGTTTTCTACCCTTTCCTTTTCTTGTTGTGGCCCACAGTGTTAAGGTAACCAGTAAAACAGGACTTCCCATCACTTACACATTCGACCCCTCTTGTGTTTGCCAAGCAGCAGCATAAATGATGTATGCATGTCACCCTGTGAGGCCGTGGCTCCTTAAGAGAGTGGAGAGTGTGTTTGTCCATGGTGTGGTGCGATGCTCGGTCAGCCCCTCTGCCCTCGCCTTACACACTAGCTGAACCCAGAAAGAAACACCCCCCCCCCCCTCACACACACACACACACACACACACACACACACACACACACACACACACACACACACACACACACACACACACACACACACACACAACACACACACACACACAGCACAACACGCACACACACACACACACACACACACACACACACACACACACACACACACACACACACACACACACACACACACACACACACACACACACACACACACACACACACACACACACAGACCACACACCAAACAAACACGTCAACCCAGAACTGAAGAGAGACGGGATTACTCTTAACACAGAGCCATAAGCAACTTTTTCTGTAGCGTCGACGAAAGTCAACACACACTCCTTAAACCCGGTGACGGCTCCAAAGTGATTCTGTTCTTGGGTGTTGTTCGGCTCAAACACAGAAGGTCAACGTGTGAGAAGAAGGGATTGGTCCAGAAGGTTTTCTACCATCTATGAGAGGCGGTGCGTTTGGCCCACATCACTGTCAGACAGGCACTCGGTAGCACCTAATCTGAGGTGTAATGTTACAACAAGGGCTCGGCCCAAAATCATCAGAGGGCTCTGCACGGGTGTGTACGTCAGGCATCTGGAATGCGTCCCAGTCGAGTGTCTACATGTGCAATTGTTTGTGCGGGTGGGTGTGTGTCTGTGTGTGTGCCTTTTGTGTGAGTGCGTGACTAGATACTGTGTGTAGCACAGATGTCATTAAAAGACATTCTTTCTCTCTCTCGCTCTCTGTCTCTTTGGCTCTTTATCTCTTTTTCTATCTGTGTCTGATTCTCTCTCTTTGACTTTACAGAGTTGACGGCCACTGGCACTGCCCAACATTTCGCCTACCTCCTGAACACCTCGGACTACCGGATCCTGCGCATGGATGAGGACCACGACCGCATGTACGTGGGCAGCAAGGACCACATCCTGTCCCTGGACCTGCACGACATCAACAAGGCGCCGCTCATTGTAAGGGCCAGCATCAAACTGTAAACCTTATCCTCCTCCACACCCTAAACCACAACCTAAACCAAGCCATGGTTTGCCAGTGCAATAAGAGAACAAGGACTTGACTACATTACAAAAACCCTAAACCTTTAGGCTCTGACCCTGACTTCTGACCCTATACTCAACCCCACCCTAAAACCTGAGACCCAACCACACCATTACAACCCTAGACAAATCCCCAAATCCTAGACCAAACTCTGCCTTGACAACCCTAGCCCCCGATGCCACCTTTAGAAACCCCTTGTCCCCAGGTGCTTCTGTTCGTTCGATAATACAGGTTGTTATCCTGCAGTGAAAACCTGGCTCCTTTACCTCAGCGCTCCAAACTAGACCCCAGAGGAACATTTTCAGTTTTATGGCGGCCATCTTGGTGAGGTCACCTGCTGGTTTTGTTGGAGAACGTGCTTTTTGACAAAGGGGCCATTCAAGTGGTGTAATTGGGTGATGACAATACCTGCTTGACTCATAAGGCTTAGGGTTGGAAGTCCCGGTGGATTCCACGCTCGGCGACTAAAAAGACGATAAATGCCAGTGATGCGGAACAGGGTTTGAGTGTGAGTACAAATTGTTGTGTTTTCCTCCTCATAGATCCACTGGCCAGTGTCCCAACAAAGAAGAACAGAATGCATTCTCAGTGGGAAGGACACTAACGTAAGTATCATAGCATAGACACATACATACAGCCAGACATACAGAATCTGAAGATCACTCACATGTACATACACACACACACACACACACACACACACACACACACACACACACACACACACACACACACACACACACACACACACACACACACACACACACACACACACACACACACACAACACACACACACACACACACACACACACACACACACACACACACACACACACACACACACACACACACACACACACCCTCAGGCAATTTAGGGTTCAATTCATCCATTGGAATAAAATGCTCTGCTTTTCTAAGTAGTAAGTAAGTAAGTAAAAGTCATTAGTTTGATTACAAAGTTTCCCCCTATAAAATAAATGTGTGGAGCTGCTCTCTGCGATGGCATTTACCTGAGAGCTTCAGACTTGGCTCAGACCTGAGGAAGAAGGTTTCCTCCTGTCTGGCCAAGAAGAAGACCCTCAGCCCAATAAGCTACTTCATCCGTCTCTGCCCCGGCTCAGGGTGCAGACGGCGGTGACCCTGGCCCCTTCATAAAGGGCCACTATTACTTTTTGGCCGTGTTGCCTCCTGCAGCCCCCAGTTGTGATTTCTATAGACCCCGTTCTGCAGCCAGACCGTAGGCATCCTCGGGCATCCTGCCTCATCCTTACCTGCTCCTTGGTGTCCTATGTGTGTTTTAAATGTCAAGTCCCTTAAACTTTAAAATGATCCTTTAAGCCATAAAGGATACATTTGGGATTTTTCAAACTGGACCTTGTTTCACCATCAGTTTGGGTGCAGCCCGTTTGGGGCGGCAATGTTACTGTTAGGGACAGGATGGTTTTTATTAGTACATCTCTTTTATTTACCTTTCGGTTGATCCGGTCAACCGAAAGGTACCCTGTTGCAAGAAGAAATGCATTGATTTGTAAATCGTCTCTGTTGTTTAGTTTGTGTTCGATCTGGCTAATAATACTAGTTAGCTTGTAATCTATTGATTGGATATTTTCTGTGGTTTGTAATTATTTACGTATCAATGTACTCTGTCTGTGTTTATGTGTGCATGTTTGTATGGTACTTCTTCTATTTGTCTAGTATATGTATTGATCAGGTGTTTTTCTCTGTGTGTTTGTGTGTGTGTGTATCTGTGTGTGTCTGCGTATGTATGTGTGTAATTATGTGTGTGCACGCGCGTGTGTGTGTGTGTGTGTGTGTGTGTGTGTGTGTGTGTGTGTGTGTGTGTGTGTGTGTGTGTGTGTGTGTGTGTGTGTGTGTGTGTGTGTGTGTGTGTGTGTGTGTGTGTGTGTGTGTGTGTGTGTGTGTGTGTGTGTGTGTGTGTGTGTGTGTGTGTGTGTGTGTGTGTGTGTGTGTGCGTGTGCCTACAGGGAGAGTGTGGTAACTTCATCCGCCTGATCGAGCCATGGAACCGCACCCACCTGTACGTGTGTGGGACCGGAGCGTACAACCCGGTGTGCATTTACGTCAACCGCGGACGCAAACCTCAGGTCAGACAACCACCATAGCCGCAACTACGCTCCCGCCACAACTCAATTTAAGACCTTTCCGACACTACCACACCTCCTAGGTCATCAAGTCCCCCAAACCTCTCCTTCTTACGGCCTCACTCTCGTTCTCCTCGCGCGCTCGCGGCCCTATTTCCTCCCGTCCACAAGCCAGCATTGAGCCTGCTTCATTTTACGAGGACTTTCCCGCTCCCTCATTAAGCAGGTTTTCTGTGTGTGGTGTAATGTGTCTCACCCCTCTACCCTCCTGGATGTGGAGTGCAGGTTACCCAGCACGCCACTGCGTTGGCGGTCCCGGGTGGACTATGCTCTGCTTGGTCTCACCCTCTAATGGCTCGTCTTAAGTTTCCCACACCGAACCACCGAGCCACTGGGCCGGGCTGCAGCTGCTGGTCCCGGAGCCTCTCTCTCTCTCTCGCGCGCTCTCGCTCTCGCTCTCGCTCTCGCTCTCGCTCTCGCTCTCGCTCTCGCTCTCGCTCTCGCTCTCTCTCTCTCTCTCCCTCTCTCGCTCTCTCGCTCTCGCTCTCGCTCTCGCTCTCGCTCTCGCTCTCGCTCTCGCTCTCTCTCTCTCTCGCTCTCTCGCTTTCTGTCTATCTCTCGTTTAGGACACAGATAAGGTTGTGTCTCAATTCACTCTCTCTCTCTCTCTGTCCTCTTTCGGTCTTTGTCTCATTTTCTATCCCTGTCTCTCTCTTTGTCTCTTTTCCTATCCCTCCACCACCCTCTGCTCCTTCCTGATTTCTCACTTGAATTCTCATCAACAACATTCATGGGAGATCAATGAAAAAAATAAGAAAAGTTAATGCATA
>OLKM01000570.1:90029-99869 GCA_900291075.1 Melanogrammus aeglefinus | reverse complement strand
ATTTTCTATCCCTGTCTCTCTCTTTGTCTCTTTTCCTATCCCTCCACCACCCTCTGCTCCTTCCTGATTTCTCACTTGAATTCTCATCAACAACATTCATGGGAGATCAATGAAAAAAATAAGAAAAGTTAATGCATATATATATATCTATATATATATATTGAAATGACAGTTGAACTTTACCCCACAAAGCACACACGTGCACAGAATGACGTGCGGAGTGGAGAACTGCCTTTTTCGCATGATGACGCTATTGAAGCCTATCCTGAATATCTTTGTGTCACTCCACCCATCTGGTCAGTCATCCAATCGTGTGAGCGGTCATTCGCCCATCGGTCCTACCAACCCCCCCTCCTTACGCCAGCCAGCCAGCTAGCACACACAGCAGGCCAGGTCTCACCCTGTCAGCTACAGGGTAATTGGGAGCTCGAGGCTCCTCTTATGGGGTGCTGGTGGAGTGTTCCAGTTCCAGGCCGTTAATGAGCGGGGTCATTATTTCCTCCGTCCTGCACAGCGGACAGGTTGAAGACATCCCCTGAGCACACTCTCAGCTGAGTGCTGCGAAGTTCAGTTTGACAGCCGAAACATGATACCACAATGCAATGCAATGCAGTGCGTACACATTCACAGACGCACATGCACGCAGACACGCACAAGAACACACACACACATACACACACATACACACACGCGCGCACACATACACACGTACACACATACACACGTACACACGTACACACGTACACACATACACACGTACACACATACATACATACATACATACATACATACATACATACATACATACATACATACATACATACATACATACATACATACATACATACATACATACATACATACATACATACATACATACATACATACATACAAACACACATACTCACACACACACACACACACACCTACACATACACACACAGTATACAAACACACACAGACGTCACACACACAAACAGAACACATAGCACACACACAGAGGCACTCAGGCACGAATACATATTTTCCTCCACTTTTCAGTAGTTATTCAGCAAGACCTTTCAAATTGATCGACAAATGGTTTCAAAAGATCACCGCTTAAACTCAATTTGGCACTTTGTACAAGAGGACTTTTATAATTCAACGTGCAGCATGTTGAGTAGGGGTAAAACAGTTATGTTAAACTGCAGTAGACATTATTGACTTAACCGCAGGACAGAAATATAATATTGTTTCTTTTTCCCACCATCTGGTTGAATAGACCCCCATGCATTCCATGCAGAATCGAATAGAACAGTACTTTCAAGCTGAATGGATGCCACTCATACAGGGAAAGGTGCTAGGTTCAGGGATATCTGGACAAACACTCCCGGACTCCGCCGTCTCCATGCCTTTATTTTGTCAGTCCGACGGAGACGGCCAAGGAATGCGTCGGAGATGAACCCCGGCCAGTATTAGCATGGAGGACGGCATGAAGCGCAGCAGCACCCCATGCTCAATCCATCAGACCACCCCCCCCCCCCCACACGCAACGCTGCCTCTCCCCTCCTGTCAGCTGCCATAACATGCAGACTTTGTCGCCTGTCTCCTGTTCCAGAACGCCATGCATCTGCAGATGCCCCAGGCCGGAGGCAGGAATAGCCGCTCAGCCGAGGCCACCGCGGTGCATGAGACACTGGGACTGAAGGTGGGGCTTCGCGGCCATCCGTCATCCACGCTGAGAGTCACAGATCGCATCCATCCGCATGTCTCTGTGTGTGTCTCTGCGTGTGTGTGTGTGTGTTGTGTGTGTGTGTGTGTGTGTTTGTGCGCCTGCGCTCACATGTCCTCGCCGTGCCACTCTTGTTCATTCGTCCTCGTCTTAATTCGCCTTGCGTTTGTGTTTTTGGTTGCATTGCCGTCCCCATATTTTTGGTCATGCATCCTCGCTGTATTTTTTTTACCATATGTATGCCATGCATGCTTGTGTTTCCATGTAAACCACGTAGCAGCAGGTTCATTTAGTGTCCGTTGGTGCATTTGTCCTCGAATCCATCTTGCATGTTTGTTTTTTTTGCATATTCTTGTTTTGGCAACTGAACCGTGTCTGTTATTTTTGTAACTGTCAAATGTTGTAATATGTTGAGTGACAGACTAGTCAAAATATGACAATGAAAAGCCTCCTCATGAGGCAAGACTTTGAATCCCAGGTTTTAATCAAATATGCCTCATCAAAGTCAACACATCATGCAGGGAACATGATCAGACACGAGAAGAAGGAACTGATGAGCTAATGCTATGAGGGAGGTGTTTTCAGGCTCACCATTGACTAGGAGGAACATCCTCCGCCCTCCGTCCCTTCCCTCAGCCGTCTGAGGGCCACCGCCTTCGGTAGGAATGTTTCCTCGGCTCCCTGGTCCGGGTTCAGCAGGGCAACGCAGCTTCCGACCCACTTCCACAACAGGCTGTTTAGCCCTGTTAGCCTTGTTAGCACAAAGCAAACACCAGCCATTTGTAACCAACTGACCCAGCGGCGGGGAACAAGGAGACGTGCATCACGCCGAGGGTTTGAAGTCACATCACTGGTGGAAGTCTAGTAAATTGGTCTAGTATTGAACAAGAGCGCTTTGTCCATGTAGCCAAGAAATGGGCTACGATGCAACCCGATGGGGCAATAGCACCCCATCGATGAATGTCCTCTAAATGTGCTTGTTTTAGCCAATGACAGGCTCAGGTGGTTATTCTTAGTGTTTATGGAAAGGATCCCTACAGAGGATCACTTTTTTTCTTAACCTTTGGTGGATCAGGTCTATTGGTTATTGTGTCTCCCCAAGTCTTGCTCAATGAGAGGTCTTGCTCTAAAATCTTACGAGAGTTGAGTTGAGTTCTTAGAGAACCTTACAGTTTGACATTTAGGACACATATAGGCATCTATCAGGGCTGAGAGCGAACTGCCAACACCTTCTTATTCGCCTGGCTGGTCGATTTGAATCAGAGAGCAATCCCACAAGGGTGCATATAAGGTCTAAAAGGGTAGGGTTGGCATAACACCAGCCTCCCCTGCCTCCTCAGTACTGAAAGACAAGAGATCTCTCTCTCTCTCTCTCTCTCTCTCTCTCTCTCTCTCTCTCTCTCTCTCTCTCTCTCTCTCTCTCTCTCTCTCTCTCTCTCTCTCTCTCTCTCACTCACTCACTCACTCACTCACTCACTCACTCTCTCTCTCTCTCTCTCTCTCTCTCTCTCTCTCTCTCTCTCTCTCTCTCTCTCTCTCTCTCTCTCTCTCTCTCTCTCTCTCTCGATCACTCTCTCTCTCTCTCTCTCTCTCTCTCTCTCTCTCTCTCTCTCTCTCTCTCTCTCTCTCTCTCGATCACTCTCTTTATCATTCACTGTCTGAAATAGAAAATGCAATTACACTTTTAAGGCGAAAAGCTCAGAATACATTCATTCCCTGACACAGACTTTGCCCCCCCCCCCTCCCGTCCAAGCTCACGTACCCAAATACCTGCCAATCCCGAGGCTACACCAGCCAGCCAATCCCCAGGCATGTTTTCACTGTGCCTACAATACAGATGTCAGCAGAAAAGGCCTGCGCAGCCACACGGCAGCCGGGGGAAGCCGAGAGGAGACGCTTGGCATGCATGCTCGTTACGCACAGCGGAGCCGCGCCTCCCGCTCGCTTGACATATTGTTTTTGCATCACAGTGGCATGTAGATGGATTAGGAATTCATGGCTTTCCCCTTCCTTTCCTGCTCGCCCCCGCCAACCCCCCACCCCCCCCCCCATCACCTCCACCACCGTATGTATTTTTCTGTGTGAAAGCACGCTCATTATTCTAATGCATCGGCACCAGATCAGGCCTCACTGGTCCCAGGGGGGGAGAGGAGAAGCAGGAGTTGGGGGGGTGGGGGAGCCTTTTGGTTTTTTTCCTCTGCATGAGGGAAATCACGGTGACAAGAGGCGCCGCAGACGTCGAATTCGTTGCTACTTGCTGTGATACATTTTTTGTATTGCGTTGTCGTTGCAGGAATACATCTTCCAATTGGAGCCCGGCAAAGTGGATTCTGGGAAGGGAAAGTGTTCCTACGACCCCAAGCTCAACAGCGTGTCAGCTTTGATCAGTGAGTATGTGATCTTTGAGTCACAGCGGCCAAGCCGAGTGGGGGGGATGAGCTGTGTTTTGGACAGTGTGGAGTTGTACATTTTCATGCAGTTTATCCCTTTCACGGCAATATCCTTCCAGCGCGGTGCCTCATTCCTCATACCCCAAATTATTCACGTCTTATGTTTCCAATTTAATATTTTCATGGCAAGGAAATATGCGGTATTGAAAAGCGTTTTTTTTTTAATGTTTTTCTATTATGGTCAGGCGATCTGCTTCCCAGCGTTGTCCAGTATGACCTCTAGCGAAGGGTCCTTTCCTTGGCTGCCCCTGTTTCCCACGGGGTGAATCGCTGTGGAATGCTCTTTCAAGCCCCATCATAAATCCAAGAGGAATCCTTCTTAGGTCAGAGACGGACCCCGCCCCGCCTGCCCCCTCCCTATCTCTCTTATAAGCGTGTCCGGCCTCCACTGTCCCCCCCCCCGCCCCCGAAATGCACAGATCACGTCATGAAACCACTTTTAATGGTCATGGTGAAAACATCAAGGGGATAGGTCACACGGCCGTACTGTGATTATTTATACTTCATTCATTCACCGGCCTCAGTTTACCAGTGAGCCCGGATTTCGGGAGGCCGAGGTCAGGTAGCCGGAGCCCGGGAGCCCAGGGCCCTCGGAACGACGACGGTGAAAGGAGATCCCCACGTCCTCCGGGGAGAGACCAGGGGTGTAAATCAGCGCAGCGTTGCGTTCTCAAATGAACACACGGTGCCAGAGAACCCCTATGGAAGCAGCACACCAGACCTCTCATCCCCAGTCCATTCATCCCTCGGGCCTCCACCCATTTCATGCAAATACTCCCTCGTATCGAAAAAAAAAAACCCAGAGTCTCCCCCAGACCCCAGTGAGAGTGATCTCACACACCCGGACACCTGCTTTGTGATGGGGGCCCCGGAGAGCAACTGGAGGGCCCACACCCATGCTTCCTACTGTAAACCTAGTATGTGTGTGTGTGTGTGTGTGTGTGTGTGTTGTGTGTGTGTGTGTGTGTGTGTGTGTGTGTGTGTGTGTGTGTGTGTGTGTGTGTGTGTGTGTGTGTGTGTGTGTGTGTGTGTGTGTGTGTGTGTGTGTGTGTGTGTGTGTGTGTGTCGGACTGTGGGAAATGAATGGTCTATGTGCCTGGTATCTCTAAGCTATCTCATTGCTCTTTCCTTCAAGAATGGTCTCACAGATGCAGGCATTCCCCCAGAGAATGGCTCCACACTCTCTGCTAGAGCATGTTGTGTGCGTGTGTGTGTGTGTGTGTGTGTGTGTGTGTGTGTGTGTGCGTGTGTGTGTGTGTGTGTGTGTGTGTGTGTGTGTGTGTGTGTGTGTGCGTGTGTGTGTGTGTGTGTGTGTGTGTGTGTGTGTGTGTGTGTGTGTGTGTGTGTGAGTGCACATATGTGTATGTTAAATGTGATTGGATCCGTTCCGTGCTGTAGCTATGAGAACATGAATAGATTGGAGCTTGTGAGGAAATATGTTTCCAGGATTTCTAAGAAAAAATGTCATGTTTGCATTTCAATCTTCAATGACCAACCTTTCTGTCTTTCTATTATTCTTTCTTTCTTTCCTTCCTTCCCTCCTTTCATTCATTCTTTCCTTCCTTTATGCACCTCTCTCTCTCTCTCTCTCTCTCTCTCTCTCTCTCTCTCTCTCTCTCTCTCTCTCTCTCTCTCTCTCTCTTCTCTCTCTCTCTCTCTCTCTCTCTCTCTCTCTCTCTCTCTCTCTCTCTCTCTCTCTCTCTCTCTCTCTCTCTCTCTCTCTCTCTCTCTCTCTCTCTCTCTCTCTCTCTCTCTCTCTCTCTCTCAGATGGCGAACTCTATGCCGGCGTTTATATTGACTTCATGGGAACAGACTCGGCCATCTTCCGTACCCTGGGCAAGCAGACAGCGATGCGTACTGACCAGTACAACTCAAGATGGTTGAATGGTAAACAGCCCATTGCTTAACATTGCAACTCAGTCATAGGAATTTACGCAGAATTTTGTCAGCCTCATACAGGCAGCTTTGCCCACACACGAGTGTGAGAGAGTGTGTATATGCTCAGAGGACTCCATTGAGGATTTCGTCCTAATGTAAGAAGTCTATATCCTCCGCTCCCATCTAATGATCTCTCTCTCTCTCTCTCTCTCTCTCTCTCTCTCTCTCTCTCTCTCTCTCTCTCTCTCTCTCTCTCTCTCTCTCTCTCTCTCTCTCTCTCTCTCTCTCTCTCTCTCTCTCTCTCTCTCTCTCTCTCTCTCTCTCTCTCTCTCTCTCTCTCTCTCTCTCTCTCTCTCTCTCTCAGACCCCTCGTTCGTCCGCGTGCAGCTTATCCCTGACAGCGCGGAGAGGAACGACGACAAGCTCTACTTTTTCTTCCGGGAGAAGTCTTCTGAGATGGGTCAGAGTCCTGTGACCCAGTCCCGCATTGGACGCATCTGCCTGGTGGGTACCCCCCCCCCCCCCCCCAGGGGGAGGTGTATGTGTGTGTGTCTGTGTGTGTCTATCTGTCTGTCAACACGCGTGAATGGGGATGCATGTGTGTGTGTGTTGGGCTGTCAGGTAACCACAGCGTTAATCAGGGAGATAAGGTGAACCTGGCTGGTTTGAATGTGCTCTGGAGCCCACATGTGTCTTGACCCTTCCTGCGAACAATACATGTCTCTGTCTGGGACACTGACCTCTGACCTCTGACCCCATGGCTTCTTGACCTCTGGTAACTGGTGATTCCTAATAGCCTTGAGTGTGTGTGTTTGTGTCTGTCTGTGTTTGTGTGTGTCGGTGTGTGTGTGTGTTCCTGGAGAGTAAACATTGGAGTTTACTGCATATCTTTATGAGTTTAGCCCTGGAAATAAAGTGTTTATAATTGTATGTGTGTGTTTGGATGTGTTTGCGTTTGTGTGTCTGTGTATGTTTGTTTGTCTCTGTATGTGTTTGTGTGTGTGTGTGTGTGTGTGTGTGTGTGTGTGTGTGTGTGCACACACGCGAGTGTGCTTGTATATATAGATAAAAAATTGGGAGTGTTCATTTGTAGCTCAGCTGTTGACCGCAATGTTTATTTAGGGACCCACACACACAATTACACACACAGACAAACACACATACACTATCTTTATGCCTACATATTTCTGGCTAAACCGTAATCATGGAAATCTGTTCACTAGGCATTACCTACACTCAGAACCATTAGAAATATCTTGAGGATTGCGCCGAAATTGCATTATAAAATACATACATCATTTTGAACGAAACACCACAGCTTTGAAATCGAGTTTAAAAAGCAGAGGCAATGCATAATTATAGATTATGATTTAAGAATAAATGTTTCACAATGTATAATTTAGAAGCAGTACCAATAAAAACAATATGGTAAAGACGTTACCCAGTGGATCGTTTTGTAACTCAAGCAAATAACTTCACACACACACACACACACACACACACACACACACACACACACACACACACACACACACACACACACACACACACACACACACACACACACACACACACACACACATAAATACAACAAAACACACACACACACACACAAACACACACACAAGCACACACACAGAGACACTAAAACTGATGATACCAGCGACATGCCACATTAGTTTGACAAACTGTTTCACTGAGGGACCAATTCAGCAGTGTGTTTTCAGTCTAAAGGTGTCGCTCTGTGTGAACTATTTTATATTACAGCAGTATCCCCTCAAGAGCAATGCTCCAGGAAATCTATGGCTTAATAATACGCTCTGCCCCAGCAGTGTGAGTGACGGGCTTTAAAGGGGAGGTTGAACAGAGATTATGGAGGACGGTAAATCACATATTATCTCCTTGACTGGGGAGGAATCTGGCCTCGGCACCGCCACAGATGTAGGAGTCTAAATAGTGGGAGAAGTTGTTTAGCGTCCCCTCACACAGCCCCCCTGCATCATCACACACACATATGCACACACACAGAGGGGCACACACAGAGGCACAATATTTACACAGATCGATAGATTATATCCTTCTCCCTCTTTCCCCCCCCCACTCTTTCTCTCTCTGTACACCACTCCTTTTTATTTCACACTTCCCCCTCAGTCTTGCTCTCATCTCTTGCTCTCACTCCCTCTCTCTCTCTCTCTCTCTCTCTCTCTCTCTCTCTCTCTCTCTCTCTCTCTCTCTCTCTCTCTCTCTCTCTCTCTCTCTCTCTCTCTCTCTCTCTCTCTCTCTCTCTCTCTCTCTCTCTCTCTCTCTCTCTCTCTCTCTCTCTCTCTCTCTCTCTCTCTCTCTCTCTCTCTCTCTCTCTCTCTCTCTCTCTCTCTCTCTCTCTCTCTCTCTCTCTCTCTCTCTCTCTCTCTCTCTCTCTCTCTCTCTCTCTCTCTCTCTCTCTCTCGCTCTCTCGCTCTCTCTCTCTCTTTCTCTCTCTCTCTCGTTACCTGTGCAACCCAGGTTTCCACCATTTCACAGTGCTGGTACGCCGGTGTATTTGTCCCCTTTCCTTGGTGTGTGTGGGGGGCCTCCTGTGTCTGAGACCCCTGACAGAGTGCTTGTCCCCCTGCCTGCAGAACGACGACGGGGGCCACTGCTGCCTGGTGAACAAGTGGAGCACCTTCCTCAAGGCCCGGCTCATCTGCTCGGTGCCCGGGGCCGACGGGATGGAGACGCACTTTGACGAACTACGTCAGTATTTCCTCTCTTTTATCACTCTATTTGGAATGGGCGGGACAAGGCACACGCCGACATTCATACTGACAGAGCGAATCACACACACTCACACACACACCCACACACACACACACAAACACACACACACACACTTCAGCACACATACAGTGCACTTGCTCATACATGATTACTTGCGCAGCCATACAAGCACACACCCTCACTCATGCATTTATGCAGACTGATGCTCACTCTTTCACATGCACACACCCACACACACACAGAGTCACGGTCACCACACACACAGCACAAATGCAATATTGCTTGCACACTCACTCCCTCATACTCACACATAAGCCCTCCCCCCATCTCCTTGTTCTAAACACCACCACTCAGTACTGTGATTGAAATCACACACACAAACACACAACACACACACACACACACACACACACACACACACACACACACACACACACACACACACACACACACACACACACACACACACACACACACACACACACACAAACACTCAAAACATACACACACATACACACACATTAATTGTCTGTGTCATCCCAGAGGGAAGTAATAAGAGAATAACTTCAACGGGGAATGCCCTTCCTTATAAACTGCCCTGTCCTTTAGACCTGGGATAATTATTGTTATAATAATGTCAGCAGTCAGTGTAATAATGACGCTGATATTAACCACAAAGGTAGTGTCAATACACAGTTAATCCAGGGTGGCAGCGTTCCAGTGGCAACAAGGTCTATCGATACTAACGTAACAGATATGAACATCGAGTGTGGTGAGGATTTTCGGATCGGCTTGACTTTTAAGTGGCTGAAACAAAAAACACCTTTGCCTGCTCTTGATGTACTTATGATAAAATTATGGCATAGCCTTCGACTCACTGAACAGCGCTCCCTCGTGGACGCAGTAACAAGCAGCGGTCCGAGGGGTAGAGTTATTGACATTACACCGCCCCACGTTCAGGCGAAGCCAAGACCAGCTTCTCAGGACCAGCGGGTAGTGGGCCTCGCTTGTTGTTAAAGAGAATAAAATCCCCTTCACTCCCC
>OLKM01000570.1:57529-85029 GCA_900291075.1 Melanogrammus aeglefinus | reverse complement strand
TTTAGAAACATACATTTTTCTTTCATAGCGATCCCTCATGAAATATGATGACGATGATGATGACGATGATGATGATGATGATGATGATGATGATGATGATGATGATGATGATGATGATGATGATGATGATGGTGGTGGTGGTGGTGATGATGATGATGATGATGATGATGGTGGTGGTGATGATGATGATGATGATGATGATGATGATGATGATGATGATGATGAAGACGATGATGATGACGCTGATAATAATAATTAATGACATCGACCCCTACAATTCCCTTGTGATCTTGCAGTGCCCCGGAGGAACGTTCACCCCCAACATGAAGTCCACCAAGGACTACCCGGATGAGGTCATCAACTTCATGAGGAACCACCCCACCATGTACAACGCCGTGTACCCGCTCCACAAGCGCCCCCTGGTGGTGCGCACCAATGTGGACTACGAGTTCACCACCATCACCGTGGACCAGGTGACCGCAGCCGACGGCAACTACGAGGTGCTCTTCCTTGGAACCGGTGAGTGTGTGTGGTGGGCGGTGTGGACCGAGGGACATTCAACCCGGGCTCGTGTGATGTGCTTGTCTGTGCTCGTTCAACCAATGAAACGGACTGTGTGCTTTGCTGGCCATTAGCTTGGGTTAAACATTGCTTTGTACAAAACTTCTGAGGTGGTGGTGGTGAGAGAAAGGGTGAGATAGGCTGGGGGTGGCGGCGATGGGAGGTTATTTTTCAGAAAGTGGTTTTGTTGGGATAACATCAATCCATCACCTTAATCCTGCCCACTAGGGCCAAGAGAGACGATGTGTTTGTCCTAAAGCTTTAAACCCCTCTGTAGCGTGCAGGCCTCACACGTACAGCAAACCAGCCCTCCTCGTTGCTCCTGCTCCTTTGTCCCTCCTTGAATCGGGTGGGGGTGTGGGGGGGTTGTGGTAGAGGAGGGGGAGCCTAATGGGCGCGTGTGTGTGTGTGTGTGTGTGTGTGTGTGTGTGTGTGTGTGTGTGTGTGTGTGTGTGTGTGTGTGTGTGTGTGTGTGTGTGTGTGTGTGTGTGTGTGTGTGTGTGTGTGGTGGCTGAGGAGCGTTCGTGGCACGTCCCAGCCGGAGGAATGTCTCTTCTATTCAGCGCACTGTCGGAGGCAGGGCATTCAGCGGCGCGCCGGGGGGACGCGGCCCGAGTCATAATACCTCTCAGGTAGCCCCCCCCCCCCACCGGCCGCGCCCGCTGGAATGCAGAGCGAAGTGGCCCGGCCATCAAACAGAAAAAAAACCTTAGTTCAAGGAGAGGTGGCCGACTGGATCCTCTGCCCCCCCACCCCCCTCCCCCAGCCACCCAGAGAGGGGTGCCTGCAGAAGGGGTCCCGGCGTGAGGGGGGTGGGTGGAGGGGGTTGGAGAGCAGGTGATGGGAGAGGTTTGTCACGGTGCTGACAGCGTCTAATGCGGAGATCCCTCTGTGTGAGGCGGGAGGTGTCGAGGCTGTCGAGGGGCGCTCTGAGTGTGAGGCAGAGGCCACAGTGAGGAGGCCCCGATGAAGGGGCCCCTGACAGGGATAAGACACACTGTACAGGCCGCTGAGAGGTGATGGGCGCAGGCATGAGGGCGCAGGCATGCAGGAGGACGTAGATTAGCTAGCAGCCGGTTCCGTGATTACAGGCGGGTGTAAGTGGTAGTCGGGTGTGTGTGTGTGTGTGTGTGTGTGTGTGTGTGTGTGTGTGTGTGTGTGTGTGTGTGTGTGTGTGTGTGTGTGTGTGTGTGTGTGTGTGTGTGTGTGTGTGTGTGTGTGTGTGTGTGTGTGTGTGTGTGTTTGCATGGCTGACGGTGTTGTGTAATGTGGTCCACAGACAAGGGGACGGTTCAGAAGGTGATAGTCCTGCCCAGGGATGACCAGATGACTGAGGAGCTGGTCCTTGAGGAGGTGGAGGTGTTTAAGGTAGGTTCTCAGTCGGTTTGACGTGGTTTTGTCTTTATTTCTCTCACTGTCTTTGTCCATCTCTCTCTGTCTCTCTTTCCGTCTCTCTCTCTCTCTCTCTCTCTCTCTCTCTCTCTCTCTCTCTCTCTCTCTCTCTCTCTCTCTCTCTCTCTCTCTCTCTCTCTCTCTCTCTCTCTCTCTCTGCTCTCTCTCTCTCTCTCTCTCTCTCTCTCTCTCTCTCTCTCTCTCTCTCTCTGCTCTCTCTCTCTCTCTCTCTCTCTCTCTCTCTCTCCGTCTCTCTCTCTCTCATTCTCTCACTTCCTCTCTCTCTCTTCCTCTCTTTCACGGTCATTCTCTGTGCTCTACTCTTCATTTTCCTTTTCATTCTGCCGTCTCAGTATTTTTCTCGAACTTCATGTTTCTTCTTCTTCTTCTTTCCCTGAAATCCTTTTTCCCCCCCTCTCTCCCCCTCCCATTGTTTTTCTACACTCATAATGACTCTCCCTCTCCCTCCCTCTCTCTCTCTGTGTCTCAAGGTCCCCACGCCGATCACTACGATGAAGATATCATCCAAGCGGGTAAGCCTGGTCTGCTGAACACATTACCCCGACCGCAGCCGCAGGTCGGCCTGCCTCCGCCAGGGATAGAAAGAGATGGCCTAGCTCAGGAGGTAGAGCAGTTGTCTTGTAACCGAAAGGTTGCTAGTTCGATCCCCAGCTGCTCCTAGCTCAGTGTTGATATGTCCCTGAGCAAGACACTTCACCCTAACTGCTCCTGACGAGCTGGCTGTCGCCTTGCATGGTTGACTCTGCCGTCGGTGTGTCAATGTGTGTATTAACTGATCCTGCTTTGGATAAAAGCGTCTGCTAAAAATGCCCTAAATGTTACAGCGGTACAGGTGCGGAAGCCATCACTCCCCCCTGAGCCCCTCAAGGAGCCATATGCATGTCTAGGGGTGGGGAGGGGGGAGCCAGAAGGGGAACATGGGAAAATACATGATCGTTGTTGGTGTTGTTTCCTTGTCTCTCTTGTTGATTACACCACTTGGCTCTCCGTCGAAGACGGTGACATCATGAGAGAGATGGAAGGAGAGGAGGGTCAGGGGGGGGTGTTACTGCTGTGTGCAGGACTGTCGGGATGATGAATTTACAATTGCAGATCATAAAACACGACAGAGGTTCATTGTGGTGGAAAAGTTGCGGCCAGAGGGTTATAAACATCAGCCTCCAAACGGAATCAGCTTCCAGTATCCCTCCCCAGCCGTACAATTATTTGACCTCATTCACATCCAGCTTATCCCATCGTCGTCCCTCCAATTGTCTGTATTTCCCATAGCCACAAATATATATATATATATATATATATATATATATATATATATATATATAATTGAGTATAAGCTTGCCAACACCGCAGGACACCTTGAGCTATACTTCTCCGCCGAAAAAACAGACTCCTCCTAGCCTTCGCAGCTCCTACCGAACACCATCCAAATTTTGGAATTTTAAGGTTGAACGTCCAACACAAGCACACTGCTGTCTCCATGCTCACCCCCCTCATCTTCTGTGTTTTCCCCCCAAACAGCAACAGCTGTACGTGTCGTCGGTGGAGGGCGTGACCCACCTGGCACTGCATCGCTGCGACGTGTACGGGGAGGCCTGTGCCGACTGCTGCCTGGCCCGGGACCCCTACTGCGCCTGGGACGGCAAGTCCTGCTCCCGCTACTCGGCCTCGCAGAAGAGGTAGGTACCAGACGCAGGGCCCCGCCCTACACCAGCCCCGCCCTTCCTCCGCCTCCCCGACTAAATCACTAACCCACCGACCCCACGTTGGGTTTTCTGTTGTTAGGAATGACGGTTTGTGCTGTTGGAATGGCATCCCATAATGTCTTTAGTGTCATGTTTGGACTGGGGGATGTATTACACATACAATGGGAGCATGTGAAAAAAACTATTATTGTATGATTTAATGTAGAATTTAACAAGGTTAAACAGCAGGGAAAGTCATTTACCTTCAGAAATACCTTGAGTGTATGTATATATATATATATATATATATATATATATATATATACTATAAATATATATATGTATTATATATATATATATAGTATATACATACAGGAAACTGGCCTGCTGGAAAATATAACATGGGATCGCTCGTTGAATGGCTTCATGTGTTTCTGGATGGCTTTGAATGGCGTGCGGTTGCTTTATAATATTTTCTCTCCTTATTCGGCATCACTGGTCTGACCCCTCCAGACGGAGCCGTCGGCAGGATGTCAAGTACGGGAACCCCATCCGCCAGTGTCGCGGCTTCAACTCCAACGGTAACGGCAATGAACCGAGTGAACCTGAATAACAGTCGTCTGATAATAATACAACACACCTTAACAAAAAGCATAACAGACGTCTGATAATAATACAACAGCATAACAAAAAGCCTGCTCTTTTGTTAGCACCATTCAGGCATCTGTACATCACGTACAAGATGACAAAAAATGTTTTGACCATTGCCGCAACTTTGCACACCCAACTTTCCACACTTTGCCACAACTTTGCGATGAAAGTGCAAGGTTGCCATGGAAACGGTCTCACTTTTTTCGTCGTTGCATGTCCATTTTGCAGTGAATAAGAACACGCTGGAGATGGTGCAGTATGGGGTGGAGGGCAGCAGCACCTTCCTGGAGTGCCAGGCGCGCTCCCCGCACGCACTGGTCAAGTGGCACCTTCAGAGGGACAACAGCGACCGCAGGAAAGAGGTGAGGGGGGGGGACATCCAAGCTCAGCATGTACTCCTGGGCGGTGCGTTGGAAAGATGAACAGCAGGCACTGCGCTAGTTGGCTAGGGTGTTGGAGTCCCAGAGGAAAGGTTCTGGGTCCCTTACCCAATGTACGTAGTCTATGGCGATCCTTCAGAGGGGCCCTTTGTGATTTTTTTTTTTAAGGATGATACTGATCTGAGTTGTCAAACAATTCTAATTTAGCACTTGGGCCTTTGTGAAAAGACATTTTGTAAAGTACATGTACGGCGAGTCACTGTTATTTTGTTCACAAAGTCAGAACTGACTGACCACATTGATACCGAAAGATGAGAGTGCTGTGTTGCCGTTGTTTATATTCATGGCAGGTGCGCTGTTGCTTCGTGTTCTTCGGCAGAAACCTTTAAAACTGAGCTAATTTCACAAATGTCTTAGGTCACAGATGTAACCAATGTCATTTGAAAGAGTTTGATGGTTTGTTCACCCAGCCCGGTATTGTCTGTTAAAGTGTTTCATGCCCCTGTGAGGGTGATGTAGTCGTATCAGAGTCTTGAATTGGGGCTCAGGGTAGTTTCTAAGACCTCAACTACACCTTCAATCCATTGTCCTTCCATTGGTGTTTTTCCCTGTGTGCTCTTACAGAGATACAGTAGATGGTTAATCATTATACATTATACCACTGAAAAACAACTAGTGCTTTAGGCTTTCAATCCACACACCTTTTAGACCAGCCCTTAGCTTCCCTGTCGTCACCAAACTGACAGTCCACCATAGAAAGGCATCTCATAAACCGGATGACCCTGAGGCGTTCATTCTCGTTCCGTAGTAAATCTATGTGGTGTATGGCAGCCTGTCTCCTATTGACTGTTCAGTCCCTGAGGGCCGGTCCTGGGCATGGCTGTGTTGATACGTAGCACGTCTCCTTCTGACCATAAATCTGTCGTCACCTTATCACAATCCTGCTTAGGGACGCACAAAAGAAACGAGAAGAGGAAGAAAAGAGGAGGCCGTGTTCAGGGTTGGATTCGGACGAAATGGATTGTCTCATAGTTTGCGTGTTAAAGGAATTGGCCAAAGGAAGGCAGGTCCCACCGGTGCTGCGGTATCTAATAACCTGTCTGGTGCTGTACCCCCCCCCCCCTCTCTTTCCCCTCACTACCCTCACCCCCAACCCCCTGCGCCGTCGGCCCCTCCAGATGCGCTCCGACGGGAGGATCCTGAAGACGGAGCAGGGCCTGCTGCTGCGCTCCCTGCAGCCGTCCGACTCGGGCATGTACCAGTGCACGGCCACCGAGAAGAACTTCAAGCATACGCTGGTGAAGACGCAGCTGGTGGTGCTGTCGGGCCGGGCCGTGAACAACGTCCTGGTGGAGGGCGGGGGCGGCGCCGGGGGGGGCATGGGGACGGCGCTCATGTCCCCCAACGTGGGCCCCAACGCGGGCCAGTACAAGGACCTGCTGACCATCCTGAGCCAGCCGGAGATGGGCCTGATCAACCAGTACTGCCAGGACTACTGGCAGCTAGGGGACCCCCTGCTGGGATCGCTCAAGGCCAAGGACCTGAAGGAGCTCAAGGAGCAGAAGAAGCCCCGTAACCGCCGGCACCACCACGCACCCAGGAGCAGCGGGCGGAGGGGGCGCAGGAGGAGGAGGTGGAGGAGGACGGTGGAGGGGCGGTCGAGACATGAGGAGGCCTTTTCCCTTCTCCTCCCTACATGTGAATCCCAACCTATCCCCACCCCCTTGACACCCATACACCCCCCCCCCCCACCCAACCTGTATAAAAGCAACAGACTCTATATGACATTAGCAACGTGAAAAAACAAGAGATCAACTCGACACGCCTGGAGAAAAAGAGAAACAGGAAATAGAAGCGTAGGAATAGAATCCCACAGCAACGCATCCCCGTCAACAGTAAGATATATGATACACAGTATTTATTGTCGGTTGTATATAGTATCATTCTGTGGATTTTCTTTGTACTTATAGAAAAAGAAATACATTCTCTTTATGTATAGTACCTTTTGGGGGCAAATGTTATTGTTATTGTTGACGTTAATTATATTGTTGCTGTTACTGTCATCCGAAACATCCCCTGCCTTCACTCACATCACGGACTATGTTGGCTTTTTTTTTGTAAATGGGCTGGCTGGTCTGTGGACCGTTGTGAGTGTACGACAACGAGAAGTCTCTTAAGTATTGTGGGAACTGAACCTGGAGAGTCTGGGGTCGGCAGCTGGGAGCTCTCTCTCTCTCTCTCCCTCTTTCTCACTCCCTCTCTCTAATTCTCTCTCTCCATCTCTCTCTCTCTCTCTCTCTCTCTCTCTCTCTCTCTCTCTCTCTCTCTCTCTCTCTCTCTCTCTCTCTCTCTCTCTCTCTCTCTCTCTCTCTCTCTCTCTCTCTCTCTCTCTCTCTCTCTCTCTCCTCTCTCTCTCTCTCTCTCTCTCTCTCACTCTCTCTCGCTCTCTGTCTCTCTCTGTCTCTCTCTCTCTCTCTCTCTCTCTCTCTCTCTCTCTCTCTCTCTCTCTCTCTCGCTCTCTCTCGCTCTCTCTCGCTCTCTCCCCCTCTCTCCGGCTCCTTATTGTCTTTGACCCTCTGCCAGCGCTGAATAATCCGAAACACTCCAGGAATTAGTGTGACCCGACGTTGTGACAGTTGAAACTTTTTTTATTTTAGCACAAGGGGATATGCAATGGATTCTTCGGGTAAAAGTAAATGCAACGTAAATGCAAGGGGATAAATGCAACGTCTCCAAAGGTTTCCACATCTTTGTGCTTCTCATAGATCATGGGCATCTTCATCTTTATTTGTTGTTTCTATTTAGAACTGGATGAAAACATTTCAATCTCAATTACAAGATTAAACTGTTCTTAAGCTCAAAAGATAGTTAGGCTATGTCGAAAAAATCACATCACAATTGCAGACGGCCTGGCATTTTTTAATAAATCAGCTCTCAGCTTTGTCACATACATGCTTCACATTTACATCTACAAATTTGTACAAAGGGTATTACACTTCAAGCCAACATAGGATTAGGAAGCAGACCATTTACAGTTCTTTAGCATTCATAAACATGTTCCGGTGGGGCCAAGGTAAGCAGGAAATACCTTGGCAAGGTGCATTTTAAATAAAACCCAAACAAATTTCAATTTAGATAAGGATGAAAGCGGACCCGCATCTGGTTGTGGTGTTAGCTCTGAGCACTTAGCAGCTCTCTTTTACCTTTCAATTTCCATCCTTTGATGTTCATACGTTGGAAGAAGAAGATAAAAAAAAAATGCCCAAACACACAAAAAAGAGCATTGTAACAAAGTTGTGTGACACTAACCAAAATATTGGGAAGCTGGCTTTTCATTGTGTGCATGAACCTGTATTTGTACTGTAATTCTGACGAGTCCTTATGTTATGTCTCTCTTTTACTGTTATTTTCTTAACGTGTACAGTATGGTCAAAAGTCAGCTCCGTTGTGCAGAAAAAAGGAGAAAAGGTAAAAATAAATAAAAAAAACACACAAGATGGTGGAGAAGATAATGCTTAAACTAAAGACTCATCACAAACATACCTCTGTCCTAAAGTGAAGTGTGTTTATACAGATTGTGTTAAGCTGCATACAGCTAATTCTTTGGAGTCCCTTGGTCCCCTAATGAGAAGAGAGGGCTGGGGTTCTGCAGAGTATTATAAAAACACAGTATGGTTTCTCTCTAACACTGTTAGAGTCTATATAGAAGCCTCTTGGTGAATGGATCCCTGTGCAACTTTATTATTACAAACTATAAACAAGAGACTGTGTGTTCTCCCCCATAATACATCACAGGCACTCATTATTTCTTTCTGAACCAAGGGTGGAGTGAGCAGAAATGCACAAATATCAGATAAATTAATAAATATATGAATAAATAATAAGCACAAATAAGTAAATATAACAAAAAGACATAAAGGAATGGTTGTAAAAAGTTTTTCTGTGTTTTTCAAGAAGTGTTTTGAATTTTTGAGTGTTTTATTTTTTACTTAGTATTTTTCTCATTATTAGTGGACAATTTCTGAAACAAAGGAAAAAACCTAAATGCACAAAAGGTGATGTTATTGTAAATTACTTTCTCTCCCTTTTTCCATTGTTGTTGCCAACTAATAAATTAAAGCTCTATATTTTATAAGAATGGAATGCTGCCCCCCCTTCATTGTGATTGGCCTGATAATGGATGTTCTCCATGTTATGCCCAGAAACACTCTGCATTGTTGGAATAAAGTTGTATCTGTTCAAAAGATATCCATGAACATTTATGTGAAAGTAAATTACAACCAGTTCCAACGTTTTTTTTTTGGTATTTCTTTGCCTTGCATTGTGATAAATGTACCACGGTATTGACTAGGATACGTGGTCTGGGGACGGACAAAGCACCAATGATTTGTCCACTGAAATCAAGGAGGAGGCGATCAATCGAGTTCAATGTCAGAATTCACAAGAAGAAAATACCGGGATTATAGATTAAAGAAGGATAAAATTAAACAACAAGAAATTGCCGTAAAATCGATTATCCATATTATCTCGGAATGAAATCGCATGATGCAAATCTTGATGGGCTATGTTTCGTCCCTTTATCGGGAATCGTACAAATCAGATCAAAAATAGTTATTATAGCAATGACTGGGTGTCCCAAACACACCCTGACCACACCTTCAGGTAAAGACAAACCGTACCACTATGCCTTTGTCTTCTCGGAAAAACCCAGGCTGTGCCTCCAGCTGGTTCTCAAGTGTGGCCCTCAGATGTTGTGTCACTGTGATGGGTTGGTGGTAGCCCACCTTCTCTACCACAGGTCCCTGGTGTTTTACAGGCTTCAACGGACCTTCAGGGACATCTTGCTTCCATCTTGGATCTCAACACAAGCTGTGCGGGGGGAACTGAGAGGAGAACTACGCATTCAGTTCCCTCCTGCCAGCAAGCGTTTACAACCAAGATGGACGCAAGCCGGCCGCTAGATTAATCAAGTCCTCGTTGTGACCCTATTGCAGACCTCTTCAGTAGACTAGACTCCTCTCAAACCGTGGATTCTGATTACAGAGAAACCACGACCAGACACGACTGGTCGCCTCCCAGTTCTCGACTTATATCTCAAACAGAAATCAGAGGGGGACTTTCAAATGAAGATTTCAGCTCTTTTCATGTTTGTGTGTGGCGCAAGCAACCACATAATGGAACCACGTGATGAACCCACAGCGAAAAGGCCCGACATGACATCCTTCTAGTATCTGATGAGAGGTGCCCGCTCACACTATCAAACACTGTTCCTCTTAATAAAGAAGTTCATTATGTTGACAATAAAGGCCTCGCATCAGGCCCATAGACCATGATCGTTTCATACAGCGGTGATAAGTGAGGGGCATGGAATTCAGCTGGGTCTTATCGGAGAGTTTGATCAAGCTGCCCATGGCATCGGTGCTCAGCAGACGGGATGGCATTTTGTGGGTATATCCACCATCGTGACTGAGAGGAGGACAACCACACACTGGCCGTACTGTTGCAGAACGAAGGGGCTTTGAAGCCTGCAGACAGCCGTCCGGCATGACGTGTTGTAGCTGCTGCTTTGTCCCCAGAAGCCGAGATCCACCCAGGACCGGCACCCTGGGACTTTTACACTAGACATGCTCCAATGAAAGGTAGCCTATTACCTCATCTTACATATCGGCAAAGATTTATACTATGAAGAATTTAAATAAATATGAGACATAAGAGCGTTTAGGGTTTGTATAGGACCACCACTGAAATCTGAATTCATATTAAATTGGCAAGGCACTAACTTTACAGAAACAAGTTGCTATTGGATATCAATTACTCAAAATTATAAAATAATGTTCCCTTAATATAGTTATAGATTACTTTGACAGATTACAGTAGGGCCTAACTGATAATATATTTTAGATTTTACAGTCAGTCACCGAACAGGGAGCAAGATTGCCCTCTGCTGGTTGCTCGCTGTTTTGTTTTCCAATTCACTTATTGGTATCAACCAACAGGGGGCGGTATATACCAATATCTATTCAAAATGAAGCAAGCGGTAGTAAGATGCCTACATGATGCGAATGTCGCTGCCCTTTGACCGTCATGGCGTTCTTGTTTTGGTGCGTATTATACATTATATATATTGTTTAGATTAAGAAAATTGTACTTCTATCAATACTAGTACCTAATGTTTGTCTGTATTTTTTGTAATTAAGACTGTGAAAGTCCTTTAAACCATGTGGGCCACTGAAGAGGAGAATATTAACCGATGAGCAGAGATGCATAATCGGTCAGCTCTCATGAATCAGTGTCATAAGGTTCAGGATTTAAGCCTGACAGAGGCATGAAGGCTATTACATGGATTATTGCCTAAAAAAAACTATATTTTCAATTGATCCAAAATTAAGGTAGGGTGGGCATTCGTTATGTCATTTGTTGACAAATTTGTAAAAAATTGTTTAAGACAGCAATCCATTAATCAAACGCTCTTAAAATAAATTGAATATATCCATTAACTGTGGCTGTTGCCGGCATAGTAATAACCCAGTAAAATCATGTTTTTCAGCCCAGAAGAAACTGTTGGGAAGACCTACCTGTCTACCTGCCGACCTGAGCACACTCTGCCTGTGCACCCATTGGGCATGACTGCAGTCTTCAACAATACGGCAGACCTTTGGGTAAAGCCAGCGAGCTAGTCCTGTGTTTTGGGGGAGTGGCTCTGAAGGGAAGGACTCCAGCTGGATTCTCAAAATTGCTATATTATAAACCATATCTTTGAACTCATTCATTGGAATCAGATTCATCTCAATTGTTACTTTTTGATTGTTGTTGTGTTATGTTATTAGTGTTTGATTCATTGCACTCCTCGGATCCACCAGTTGCTAAATCCATCAGATTCATCGCTCTATTACAAAAAAAAATATTGGTTGGTTACGATGTAGTTATCAGAAATCTTCAATATTAAAAATCGGTGTCTATAATAAACAAATCGGAAAAAACTTCTTAATTACTAGAGACTGTGTTAGAATTCTAAATGGTTCAATATTATTCTAATGAACCCCATTCAGATTAAGTACTTAATAAGCCGCTTATTTTCCCGGTCGGGCTCCCTGTCCCTATTATGTCTTAATAATCCACAGCACACTACCTCCTACACCTCTGATGCCTGAACAAAGGATGAACATCCCCTCATACTCTCTCTGCCTAGTCTCTGCATGCACTGCTCCCAAGTTACCTTACCTTATCAGACTTATATAGGTGTTCAGCCTTCAGTACTGCAGTCCATGCTCATTAGACGCCCCTCTCCCTGGCTGTTTGATCGACATAACATTCTGTTACGGATATTGACCTTTGCTAGCATTATAAATATTGACGTCTGGGTTGTGGCCCCTCGTGGCAGTGGGCCCCTGGGCAGCAGCCCCGGGTTCACCTGGTGGATAATACAGGATAATACGGTTCCTGTTATTAGCCACGTGGATCAGAGTTACTCTCTTAAGGATAACACAGGATAATTCTGTAATATAGACCTGCTTTCAGGCAGGTGGGCAGATTTACTATCTTTAGGATAATACAGGATAATAGTGATAATAATACTAATGTTGGCATGCTATCAGCCACATGGTTCAGAGTAAAACTCTTAAGGGTAATACTGTAGTACAGGCCTTTCCTTTAGGCACCACGGTTTGGAATAAAACTCATAACATAGTCATCCCCCGACAAACACACGCACACACGCACACACACACAAACACACACACACACCACACACACACACACACACACACACACACACACATACACACACACCACACAAGACACATCACACACGCACACACACACATAAACACACATACAAACCCAAGATGATCCCATGCTAGGCTGCGCCGTCAACAGAGGCACGGCATCCGCCATGGAGGAGTGTGAGAAAGGGGGAGAGAGAGAAAGAGGTGAGCGTGGAAGAGCGAGAGAGCGATGTGGGAGATAGAGCGAGAGCGGTGGGAGTGAGAGAGGTGTACCACATGCAACACAACCCCCAGTGGGACCTTGACGGGTAGTGTGTGTGCGCCGTGCGGCTCCGAGGAAAGCCTCAGCCACTGAGGTCACACATGGGTTCACGCCCCAGCAGGGTCCCTGCTAAGCTGCTGCTAATGTAGGGAGCAGCGCACAGATGCCCTTCCCTTCTGGGGTTCGAAGGGAGACCTCATGCTCCCCCTCTGACGGCGCCCCTCAGCCTCTCCACCTCGCCATGCTGTAAGACCATGAGGGCTTAAGGGTTACGGCTGCTCAGCTTCCAGGACTTGGGACCGACAAGCCCAGTACACAGGTGGGTCACTGGACCTGTAGACTTAAAATGATGGGTAAGATGATGATGATACCGGGTTCAATCCCCAATGTGGCATTCTACCTGTTGCCTCGTCGTTAAGCTAAATCATATTAACAATCATGAATTTCATTTCTGTAGTGCATTCCTAGGACCCAATGCGCTGGAAGAACAGCACTTTGTGTGTTAAAAGCATCAAAATAACAAGAGCATGAAACAATCACACCCAGGCCCGACTCCTAAACCGTGCATTTGGGAGTGTTGGATAAAAGTGTCTCCTAAACAGCCGAATACCAAACCGGTGCAAAAGAAACAAAGGCACAGGAGAAAAGACAAGACAGCCACGGAGGGGTAAACAGAGGATTTCAAATTTATTTCCATCAAAGTCATCATCAACTCAGGGACACAGAGCTTACAGACGTGAGAGAGGGCCGAGGGGGGGAGCCAGCGGCCCCGGGAAACATCACGGCGAACACAATACACACACCGGGTGAAGGTGCGAAGGCGAAAAATAAACAGACACAAAGTACCAACTACAGGGGGCGATGCATCAGGGGAACTGGTATAAAGCGCTGCGCTACTGTGTAACAGTAGTTTATTTGCCATATACACAAAAGATAATGAATGGCACGAATAGTCTACCCATATAAATAAAACATCTGGTATCAATCTGATTATCGCTGGTGTTAAACTCTTGTGTTTTTGTTTGAGAAAATATAACTAAATGATACAATGTTATATTCTGAACAAAGCATTTAAAGACCAGCCGACCACCACGTCACCTGTATATATCAGATCCTACTCGTAGTTTAACCTACTGGCCTGTTTCATTCATTACAGCATGACTTTGTTTTGCTCTACAGTATTTATTGTTTAGTTATTTTTACCCAGAACACACATTTCTGAAATATACATTTCTAAAGGTTGCACAAGATCAAGATATAGACTCTTAACGTGGGGTTGTCTGTAACCAGAATAGGAGTCCTTTAAACATTTTATTTGCAAATTGAATAAATGACAGGTTTGTGGGGAATAAAGCTAGTTGCGTTATCAACCAATACTTTGTTGTCGATGCAGAGAAAAGTCTGTGTTTGGTGGTTCACCCATGTACAAACCCAGTTCAAAGAACATTAAACCTGACCTATGAACACTGTTCTTCCATCTCACCCACACCCATCAGCTACTCAAACCCTTCATTAGATTTACAGAGCAGCCATAAGTTACTCATGGATAGCTACCTGGATTGGGGCGAGGGAGGTCAAGTGAATTAACAGTTGGTCAGAGACAGCACAGTCGCACGTGGACGTTAAGAGATCGGGAGTACACCAGGGAATCACAGTTTTCCACAGCCCGTTGGGTATTGCTCAATTTACTCTGTGGCAGATAACAGAGAGAACTCTGCAGCTATTTATTGGAGGAGGAGGGGCCTGGTGGCCCATAAAGTAGAGCACTATTAGTCGTTATTAGTCGTTATTACCATCGTCATCAAGTATAGCTCGAAATCGAGGAAAAAGATAAACAAACAGACAGAGAAAACAGAAGAGAGAGATAGAGAGAGAATAAATGGTCAACATAATTATTAAATCCATCAATAAATGTTTAAATAAAAAAAAGTAAAAAAGCCTCTATATTTTATAAGTAAATAAATTAAAGCAGAAATAAATAAAGCAGATATAAATAAAAATGTGTGTTTGTGCTTTCATGTAGATAACATTGGAGCATACCTCAGTTAATATTTTTTTACAATGTAACTTCTGCAAGTATATGGCATTATAGTGAATTAAGAGCATGAATAATAATCACCATCACCATCACCATCACCCATCAATCATCATCATCATCATCATCATCATCATCATCATCATCATCATCATCATCATCATCATCATCCTCGTAGTGATAACAATTAGAAAATAATAATACATTCAAATGAAAATGAAATTAAAAAAACGGTGTGGTTTCGTTGTGAAAGAATATGCCGTCATTAAGCCTGCTGCTGATCATCACAGATGAGCTACACATCCAATGTAATGCATAGAAACTACAATGTAATGAAAGACTACTCTTCCTATCAATTCACGGCAGTAATACACTGTGGGTAAAAAGCTGAATGTACAGTAGGCCTCTGATATAAACCTCTACTGGGAGCAAAGACTGCTAGGCCTACAGAGAGAGATAAAGGTTGGCACAGAAGAAGTATAAGACCTTTACTTGTTGTGTGGAAACAACTCAGAGCATCCTGATTCACCAGAGTGCTTTTGAATTTAAAATCAACAGCAAAATGTCAATATGCATGCTGTTTTGGCTACTTCTACAAAGGTCTCTATTTACACAATCTTACAGCAATGTGGTTCTGTCCTGAGCATGAAGCTGGCAAAGAAACGCAATGTGTTTGTCTGTGTGTGTGTGCGTGTGTGTGCATGCTCATGTGCGTGCATTCGTGCTTGTGTGTGTGTGTGTGTGTGTGTGTGTGTGTGTGTGTGTGTGTGTGTGTGTGTGTGTGTGTGTGTGTGTGTGTGTGTGTGTGTGTGTGTGTGTGTGTGTGTGTGTGTGTGTGTGTGTGTGTGTGTGTGTGCGTGTGTGTGGGTCTGTGTTTGTGCGTGCATGTGTCGGTGTGTGTACTCGGATGTGCGTGTATGTGTGCAGGCAGGACATCAACATGAAGAGAAACTGTATTGTATATTATGGCACATTTTTCAATATTCAAAAGCAAAGCTGAGCTGATAAGTAGAAATCCAACAGAACTAATACCGCAATAGCAAGACTGAGAACAACTGAGAGATTGACTCAATAAAAAGGAATCTAAGTTGTTCTACTTGACACAGTTACGTCTCCCGGTAGGGAACACCAAGCGTGTAGCTCTACAGCCGACCGTAATGCCCCTAACACATCACATCTCTAGATGTACCACCGCCACAAGATCGTATAAGTCAAGACGGAAACAAACAGAACCACAACAGCCTTAATTGGTGGAGGACTGTCGGTATAAAGTGACAGAAACGTGTCGGAAATAAAGGAGAGCAAAACACAAAACGCGACGGTCACAGGAGAGAGCTAGGACGGCTTCCAGGAGATGGAGCTAACGGAGCTAACACTGCAGGAGGGAGGGTGAGGGGGGTGAGGGGAGCAGCAGTCTGAGTGACCATGCTAGCAGCTAATTTACAGTGTGCAGGAGGTAAGTAGAGGGGGAGGTTTTCAGGCGAGGCCTCTACCCAGAGGGAAGCTCGTCCCCAGCCTCAGACTCGGCTGACAGGGGGGCCGGCGCGTCTCCGTTGCAACGCGACGCAGGCTCAGCTCCGCTTGGCTGCTCTCGCGCGCGCGCCCCACCGGCCTCCACCTCGGCCACGACCGCTTGCGTCGGTTCACTGCTCTCACCGACGCCGCACTCGGTTACCGCGATGACCGGGGTTGCCGTGGTAACCGGGTCAGTGGTGGCGGCCGTGGCGGGGGCCTGTGCGTCTGCTGGTTCCACCACCACCGTTGTGGCCGCGCCTGCGGACATGGTTCCTTCGGCGGGGCTGGCGGCCCGGGACGCCCCCTGCTCCGGGGCACGCAGTCGCTTCATGATGGTGGTTACCCGCACGGCTTTCTGGAGGAGGAGGAGGAGAGGAGGCAACTGGACTCTGGCAGCCACCACACCACACACTACAATCTGGATTTGGATGACAGGAGCCTTTAAAGGCCCCTGTCACCCATTATAAGGTGCATAATAAAGAGTTTACTTCTGTGTTAAATTCTGCAAGTGGGCTCAGATTTATTTTTCATTGGACTCATTTAATAATGGCCTGTCATGCAAAAAATAAAATAAAAAAGGATTGCCAACATTTGATAGAGTTGCCCTAGAAATGCAAATCATATAACAAGGGTTAAAAAAAAATGCCACTAGAATACTCGAGAACGGGGTTAACATAGAATTAGAATGTACTTGATTGTAAACAACTTGTATTTTACCTCAAGCTCGTGAGTGTATATAGAATGCGACCAAAAGAGCTGAAGCCTACCTTCCACTTAGCTTTGGCAAAGTTCTTCTCTATCTGAGCGCAGACGTTCTCCTTGATGTTCTTGTCAGAAGCCGCGCCCCCAGAGATCCTAGGAGGAGACAGAGATGGAGTGGATATAAAAAGGCCTTTTGTTTATCCTTTATTTGAATGGTTTCGGTATCGAGCTGCAGAACCCCCAGTCCCCCGGAGACAGCGTCCACCCACCACTCATGGTTTATGGCCTCCTGGGCTGTGAGTCTCTGGTCCTGGTCCACCTCCATCAGACGAGCCACCAGACTCTTAGCTGTTTGAATAAAACACACACATACACACACACACACACACACACACACACACACACACACACACACACACACACACACACACACACACACACACACACACACACACACACACACACACACACACACACACACACAAACACGTGCATAAAACACATGCTTTTGCACAGGAACACATGCGCACACAGTAGATACACATACACATGCATGCACGCACACTAACACATACACACACACAAAAGAAATCCACCCAAAACACACACACACACACACACACACACACACACACACACACACACACACACACACACACACACACACACACACACACACACACACACACACACACACATGCACACACACACAAGATCTAATGAAGTTTATTCATGTTGCGGAAGATTTTGCACACAACCGAGACAAGGGGTTGATGCGGGTATGAAATGTGTACCCAGTAAGCTGTCATGCGTGCAGCATATTCATTACATATTAATGCTACCTGAATCAGAGATGTCATCCCAGTATGGGGAGTCAAACTCATAATCTCCCGCCAGGATCTTTCTGAATAGGTTTTTATCGTGGTTTTCATAATCTTCATCATCAGTTTCATCGTAGAACGGAGGGTTGCCCGACAGCCTAAGGAAAGCAAAGTGAAGAAGGAGATAAGACATGCATTCAAATAATAAATTATACAAACACAGTCCACATATTGAAAATATTTCGGAAAAAAAAAAGCGTGAAATTATAGCGTGGTTGCCTGCATTATAGCGCTGTTGTTGTGTGAATTCACAGTCGATACAAATCATTTTTAACTCCTCTCACGCGGTGTGCAATAGCTACCGCTCTTTAGAAGTTATCTTATCACTCTTCATGATCCTGAACTTGTAATTATATGAAATCTCCTTGTGGTCGTTAAACCCACATAAATCACATCATGACAGAGAGCCCCGCTATATGAACTCCTATCGCCATCCATCTCAATAGCAATATGCGTCCTTCCCGCCGTTACTCATCTCCTCTGAGACCGCGGCAGCGGCGGCGGCGGCGGATGTAGCACACGAGACGGGGGTGAGGAGCACTTACAGTATGTACATGATGACGCCCATGGCCCAGCAGTCCACGGGCTGGCCGTATCTCTGCCTGCCCACCACCTCGGGCGCTGGGGGGCACAGAGGAGCGCAGAACAATATAACAACAGCTAATAACGTCTGACACTCAATAACCCAGCAATGATAGACATCCTCGGCAAAGGTTCTCATTGGAGAATCTTCTTATGGAGACTGGAAGAGGGAAGGTGTAATTCCAACAGCGGGTCTGTCTAGCTGCGCTGATAGAGCGTGATATTAAGACAGTCCCAACGGGGGCCACCCATGCTCATTTATGAACTCATGTTTTGTGCTAGCCAAAATAATTGGGAAATTATAATAAATGCTAAAGTTAACAAGATGTTGGTGTTGTTCGTTAATCATGTGTGTAACTTTATCCTGAATTCATTATTGCTGTAAGTCTGTTTGTACAGCGTTTTGAGTTTAGGAAGAACATATTATGATTATTAGAAAGTGGTGAGAGGTGTAGGATAAAATAGGAAATTTGAATTCAGTTAGAATACATATTTTATAAATAGTCCATATCTATATAGGTCTTTGTATTAGGACTTCCTAAGGACGTGGTGATGTGTGGAGGACCTCCTCATAGAGGAGCAGGTGAAGGGCCAGGTGAGGACTGCTGATTACCCAGGTACTCTGGGGTGCCGCAGGGGTCTTTGATCAGGCCGTTCTCCAGCTTGGCCAGATGGAAGTCACTGATGACGATTTTGGAGTGCTTCAGCCGGTTGTAGTACACCAGGTTCTCCAGCTAGGGGGATAATGTGAAGATGATGAAACCCCGGAATCCCTCCCCCAAACACCAAACTCTAAACCTAACCCCAAAACCAAACCTAAAACTTAACCCCAAAACCAAACCCAAAGCCTTACCCGAAAACCAAACCCAAAACCTTACCCTAAAACCAAACTCTAAGCGTCAAATACCAAACCTAAAACCTAACCCTAACACCAAACACTAAACCTAACCCGAAAACCAAACCTAAAACCTAACCCCAAAACTACACACAAAGCCTTACCCGAAAGCCAAACCCAAAACCTTACCCTAAAACCAAACTCTAAGCGTAACCCAAATACCAAACCTAAAACCTAACCCTAACACCAAACACTAAACCTAACCCGAAAACCAAACCTAAATCCTAACCCTAAAACCAAACCTAAAACCTAACCCTAACACCAAACACTAAACCTCACCCGAAAACCAAACCTAAAACCTAACCCCAAAACTACACCCAAAAGCTAACCCTAATACCAAACCCAAAAGCTAACCCTAAAACCTAAATGCTTTATATGAAATAAATGTTCATCACTACCATTCGTCTGGTATATTGCAATATATCCAGGCACACAAACTCACACAGTAGAATGACATTGTACTGATATTACCATCGGCATATTACACATAGAAGCTGTCTCATGCTAACAATGTACGCTTCCATGTTTTTGTAATAAGCCTAAGCATTTACCAAATGCTTATCATATCATCATATCTTGATAACATCAATAAGTCTTCATGTTGAAATATATATAGAGTACAGTATACAGACAGAGTTGTGGTTGTTAAAATTGTGTGTGTGTGTGTGTGTGTGTGTGTGTGTGTGTGTGTGTGTGTGTGTGTGTGTGTGTGTGTGTGTGTGTGTGTGTGTGTGTGTGTGTGTGTGTGTGTGTGTGTGTGTGTGTGTGTGTGTGTGAGTGCACACGTATGTGCGTGTGTGTGTGTACAGGTGCATCACTGTGTGTGCCTACATGCATGTGTGAGTGGACACGTGTGTGTGTGTGTGTGTGTGTGTGTGTGTGTGTGTGTGTGTGTGTGTGTGTGTGTGTGTGTGTGTGTGTGTGTGTGTGTGTGTGTGTGTGTGTGTGTGTGTGTGTGTGTGTGTGTGTGTGTGTGTGTGTGTGTGTGTGTGTGTGTGTGTGTGTGTGCGCACACGCATGTGTCTGTGTGCGTACCTTCAGGTTCCTGTGTACAATGTGGAGGGAGTGGAGGTAGGCCACGGCCTCCAGGACCTGCCTCACCACGTTGCTGGTGTCCCTCTCTGAGTAGTAGCCCTGGTCCAGGATCCAGTCGAACACCTCTCTGCCCGTCGCCCTGGGGGAGCAAGGGACTGTAAGACATGTGGACCAAGCTTCACGACTTCACCCGTTGGTCCTAAAGTGTTATGAAACCTTAGATTGTAATTTACACGAACAGCAGAAACAATCCATATCTGCCCCATTGAGGGCCATCTTACAGTGGTCTGTAACCAAAACTCATTAATAGTCAATCCTTAATAACTTTTCAATGAATAAAAATCTAAATGAAGTTCATATCGAGTGGCTATGTACTCGAGAATGAAATCACAATTTTATCCATTGACTTAGAACGGTGGCGGTTCTATTTGCATCAAACCACAGCGAGCCGCCTAAAGGCCACCCGATGGAGCACGCGTTTGTCGCTTCCGCCAAGGTACCACAAACTTGGGTGGAACAAGAGATGTGGAGGAGGACGAACATTAAGGTAAATCAAGCAGAGGCTTTTATCCAAAATGACTGACGACAAATATGAAGGCATGCAGGGCGGCACGACCGAGTTTCTTAAGAGGTAACTGGACAGAGTGCAGAGTATCTATAAGAATCAGAGAGACAAGGTCAGTAGATATTTTTGTTATATCATTTTTTTTATTAGGGCATAAAAGCGGAATCTCAGTACCACTCAGTTTATGAGAGGTTCAGCAGGGGGTCGGCTTAGCTCAGGAGGTAGAGCAGTTGGCTTGTAACCGAAAGGTTGCTAATTCGATCCCCATCGAGTGTCAATGTGTTCCTGAGCAAGGCATGGTTGCATGGTTGACTCTGCCTTCGGTGTGTCAATGTGTGTATTAACTGATGGAAGTCGCTTTGGATAAAAGCGTCTGCCAAATGCCCTAATTGTAATTGGTTCATCAAAGTTCATGTTTCTTTTATGTGAGGCGAATGTTTCCGGCTTCTTAAGGCTACCGGCCTCTCTGTGGACTGCCTTACATATGAAAAGCATGGTTCAGCTGACTCTGGTACCGAGCAGTGGTGGTATGTTGTTGCCGTGTTTTGATAAACATACCCAAGGAATTCTAAGAGGACATGCTTAGAACATTACATAACAGCTGTATTGGCAGATTCAATTTAATTTTGCGTATGGGTGTCTGTGCCCTGTCCTCGGTTTTTTTCCCTGACGACTGCAATTCGCCGTTCACACGGATCCCTCAGAGGGGCAGTGGAGATGAGCGCCGACGAGAACACGGAGAGAGCGGGAAGAAGGAATTGTTTCTGAATACAAAATGAGCTCAGTTCTGTTCAGAGCCATTTCTCATATCTACAGGGCCTGGGGCTAAATCAACCCCCCCCCCCCCCCCCCACCCCACCTCACCCCCCTTACCCGCCCACTCCGCCTCCAAAGTGCATTAATCAACAGTCTTGCTACTGTAAAGCCGCCTGGCAGCACGTGGGGTGCGTTCTCCCTCCCAGCCCGATCACCACCGGGATCCCCCTGAGACTCATGGAGAGACTCACAGCTCCAGGAAGAGGAAGTATTCTTTTCTGGTCTCGTAGACGTCCACCAGCTGCAGGATGTTAGGGTGCTTCACCCTGGAAAGAGAGAGAGCAAGAGAGAGAGAGAGAGAGAGAGAGAGAGAGAGAGAGAGAGAGAAGAGAGAGAGAGCAGAGAGAGAGAGAGAGAGAGAGAGAGAGAGAGAGAGAGAGAGAGAGAGAGAGAGAGAGAGAGAGAGAGAGAGAGAGAGAGAGAGGAGAGGAGGGGGGAGAGAGGAGAAGAGGATGGAGGGGGAGAGGGGGGAAGGGGGGAGAGGGCGATACGTACGGGAATGGGAAGAGAGAGGAGGAGAAATTGGGAAGAGAGAGAGGGAGTTAGAGTGGGGAAAAGGAAGTCAGGGAGTTGGGGACAGAGAAGGGGATGGAGATATAAGAGGTGGTGGAGGAGAAGGTGGAGTAACATGAGAATGTAGGGAGAGAGAGAGAGAGAGAAGAGAGAGAGAGTAGAGAGAGAGAGAGAGAGAGAGAGAGAGAGAGGAGAGAGAGAGAGAGAGAGAGAGAGTGAGAGAGAGAGAGAGAGAGAGAGAGAGAGGGAGAGGAGAGAGAGAGAGAGAGAGAGAGAGAGAGAGAGAGAGAGAGAGAGAGAGAGAGAGGAGAGAGAGAGAGAGAGAGAGAGAGAGAGAGAGAGAGAGAGAGAGAGAGAGAGAGAGAGAGAGAGAGAGAGAGAGAGAGAGAGTGGGGGGGAGATAGAAAGGGAGCAAGAGAGAAAAGAAGAAAGACGGAAACTAAATGTGTTTTGAATAAGTTGAATCAGTGCATGAGATGCATGCGTGACATACAACACTCCATATTAAAGGAAGCCGAGACAACAATAAAGTGCTAAAAGAAGGAACAGACCCAGAGAATAGGGGTTTAATGACTGCCCCTGTTCAGATAGCAGTGGGTGCGTGCTGTGTGTCTCTTGATACATCTAATTCTGCAACAAGAACAGCCATGGGGTTCGTAAATCACAGAGCAGTTAGGCATGTCTTTGACACTTCTAGCGAGATGAGCTCATATTGAATTTCACCATTGGAGCTAAGCTGCAAACACAGATTAACACAAAATAACCGGCGGTATTTGGTAATCAACTGTCAATAACAAGCTACTCTGGCTCGTTATCAGTAAAGGCCTGTTCATCAGCCCTTTGGAATGAGGCATCAGAATCCTCCCAGACTCGTTTAGCAGGATTTTAACAGAAAACAGAACTAAGAGGGTCACAATAAAAGACAAAACATCATTAAGATGCAATGCGTTCACATTCCATTAGCTTCCCAGACGCATCTACGGATGTTATTCTTGTGTTGTCTGCCACCTGTAACTTATTATTGGATAAGACCCATGTTATGCTAATGTGCTTTTACTCCTATGCAAGACAATGAGCACACTGGCCTGACAAACGTGTAAAGAATTCTTGTTGGAGCTGCAGGCTTAATGATCACTCAGCTAAATGGGTTTTTTAAAATTTAAGTACAACGTTAAATGGTTTTCAGTTGATTTAGGTAGAAAGAGATGGACAGAGCTGGAATCTGACATGTATTAATAGGACCCTGTGAATGAGGAGCTCTCTTCTGAGTCCAGTTATGACAGTAATGAATAGGAACGTACATTTTTAAGATGAGAATCTCATTTTTCGCCGCCTTGCGAACTTTCCTCCCGTCCTTTTTCAGGAACTTTTTACATGTGTACATTTTCAGCGTGGTTTTGTCCTTGGCCCTGAAGATCTCACAGAACTCCTCTCTGAAAAAAACAATGTGAAGCAGCATAACTCACACTTCATGATGCATTAACATTATTCCTCCTCTGGGATACAGCAGTCGTACTATGTAACAGCAGAGCGTCTGGGGGGTGACGGCACAGAGCCTGGGCCGGAAACCAGGACTGCAAGGGTCCGAGTTACACCTTGTTTCCACATTCGTTACGTAGATTTAATAAATGTTACATGGTCTACATGGTGTTGAAACATTTACAGAGATTTGTTGGCATATTACCACTGCATGCTGAGGTTGTGTTCGTAACAAATATGAGGCGAGAGCATGTGACACTTTCACCGAGATTTGAACTCCTCTGGAGATTACAATATTCAAAGCAATTTTTCCTCAGCATTTAAACTCATTAGTATTCAAATATACAGCAGTGAGGAGCAAACATTTGGACAATTATTTTGACAATTTTTTTGGGGGGGGGGGCGGAGAAATAATGCTGTGCAGGCATGAGTTTGTTGTAGTAAACTTAAAAGTATTAAAAATACCTTCTTAAAATATTGAAAAAAGGTTATTTAAATCTGAAGTGGTCATAATCATTGAGAAAACGATATTGATATGCATGATTTACTGGTAGGATTTCATTTTGGCATATTGGGCCTAAAAATAACGGTACTAACCTATCCATAACCAAGGCAGGGACACTGAAAACTGAAGTTGGATCGCCGGTGTTACTGTGTGGCAGCCTGTTGCTCCTTTGGACGGGTTGATTATGGAGAACTCATTTCCCAATGGGGATTAATTAAGTGTATCTTAAAACACCGGGCTCCTCTGATAGTATTTCTAATGTGTTGGAAATTGAAAGAGGATGAAGACGGATAACCAGGATGTTTTCTTGTTTATCTTACAGGTTGGGCCACCTTGTTGCTATAAACACTTGTACATTTGGACCTGTGGCAGCTGTTACATAAACCAAACAGGACAGCTCATCGCTGGCTGTGTTTGCCCGTGTCTGCCTTGGATATCTATGTGGGGATGAGAATGTTTTACAGCTTACACAAAGGAAAGCACTCTGAGGCCATGCTGAAAATGTTGGTCTTGGTAACTTTGCCAAAAGAGGTTGGTATATATTAGGTTTGGTGATAATACTTACGATTTGACAATCTGTCCCAGATCATATTTATCCGTCACCTCTGTAGGACTGTTATAATCCTTCTTCTCTCCGATTGTTAGACAGCCAAATGGCATGGCTACTCCTGACCTGGGGCGAGAGACAGAGGGATACACAGGGAGAGGAGGTTGGGGGAGAAAAAGAGTCGAGAGAAAAGAGATGAATTGAGGGAGAAGTTGATAGAGGAAATGATATTGAGAGGTTGAGAGAGAGAGAGAGAGAGAGAGAGAGAGAGAGAGAGAGAGAGAGAGAGAGAGAGAGAGAGAGAGAGAGAGAGAGAGAGAGAGAGAGAGAGAGAGAGAGAGAGAGAGAGAGAGAGAGAGAGAGAGAGAGAGAGAGAGAGAGAGAGAGAGAGAGAGAGAGAGAGAGAGAGAGAGAGAGAGAGAGAGAGAGAGAGAGAGAGAGAGAGAGAGAGAGAGAGAGAGAGAGAGAGAGAGAGAGAGAGAGAGAGAGAGAGAGAGAGAGAGAGAGAGAGGCAAAGAGACACCGTGAGAGAGGTTAAGAGAGCGAGGGAGAGAGAGAGAAGGCAAAAAGACGAGTTCAATAAAACAGAGAGCGGCCAGACGGGCGAGATAAGTGTGAGAGTGCCGAGGGACTGGCTGGAAGTGTGGACTAACAAGCTACATAAATCTAAGGCAGTGTTGTGTTCTGACATCCAGCATCCCACCCAGCTAATGATGTCCCCTCTGCTCCACCTCATCCCGCAGGCTGCAATTTCAGGTGATGACTCGCCGGATGTGTACCGTAGCGAACAGCCGCTCGCTCCAGTCATAAAAAGGAGTTCCAGGAAAATAATAATTTAAAAAAAAACACAAACGAAGAAGAAACGCTGAAGCAGCCTTTCAAAAGTTTTCAATGAGCGCCCTCCCTTTTTGTACGTCATAGTACGGCGTTAACGAAGGGTGTGAAATAAATACCATGCCAAATAGTGTGTGTGACGCACAAGCTGGTTCATAGGAGGTAGTGGGAGCAGAGAGAGAGAGAGAGAGAGAAAGAGGGAGAGAGAGAGAGAGAGAGAGAGAGAGAGAGAGAGAGAGAGAGAGGAGAGAGAGAGAGAGAGAGAGAGAGAGAGAGAGAGAGAGAGAGAGAGAGAGAGAGAGAGAGAGAGACGGGCGATGACGAGATGATCCCCAAGACAGACACTTGGCTGAGGGAGCATCAGTGGTTATCCAGTGTGTGAGGTGAAGAGGTTGCTCAGGTAGTGTGTCCCCCCCCACTACTGGCTTTCATATGGCAATCCTCTGCAACAAGTGCATCACCTCTCATCAGGAAAACAGTGAGCAATTACTGGCCAAGCAAGGTCTCCCAGGGCTCAGAGTGTGGAATTAAAACCACTTTAGGAGCACTGCGTCGACACACGCTCACCTCATTGTCAAACATCCCCATCTCTTTGCTCCGTTAAACAGCAAGGGGAAGAATTCGAGGCTTGACTTTACTAAGGATTTCTTACTGAGGGTTAAAGGTTTATGCTCTGGAGAAGCATCCGGGGTGCCATTGGTGAATCAGCTGGAAGTTTCCAATGACAAGACATTCTTTCTAGTAATAGCAATTAAGACAGTGTGCGTCATCAGTGTGTTGTCGTGTGTGTGTTTTTGAGTGTGTGTGTCTGTATGTTACTGTACAAAAATTGAAACAACTTTCAAGGCAAAGCATATCAATAAATACATTAAATGCATAAGTAAATAATTAAATAGCACAAGCAATTGGCAGTTACATCAATAGTACTTTGTAGTACTTTGCGTTTAAAAATCTGAAAGCATTGAAGTGTGCTTTCAGATTTTCAGATTTTCAAACTGGCCTGATCGGGGCTTAGCCTTTATGTACCAGCAGAACATGAATGTCAAGTGACCATTTGCATAGGAAGTGCTCCCACAAGCTAATTTACCCGTAGGTGGTATGAGGTTTAAAACATCTTTCCCTCCTAAGCAGGCATCTGCTCTAAATCTAAACTGGCAGACTGCATGACTGATGTCTCCATATAAAGAAGCCTAGAGAGTGAGGCAGACAGAGAGCGAGAGAGCTAGAGAGAGAAAGAGAAAGAGAAAGAGAAAGAGAGAGAGAGAGAGAGAGAGAGAGAGAGAGAGAGAGAGAGAGAGAGAGAGAGAGAGAGAGAGAGAGAGAGAGAGAGAGAGAGAGAGAGAGAGAGAGAGAGAAAGAGGAGAGAGAGAGAGAGAGAGAGAGAGAGAGAGAGAGAGAGAGAGAGAGAGAGAGAGAGAGAGAGAGAGAGAGAGAGAGAGAGAGAGAGAGAGAGAGAGAGAGAGAGAGAGAGAGAGCTAGAGAGAGGGAAAGGGAGAGAGAGATAAAGAGAGAGAGAGAGATTTGGGACGATATAAGTGAGGTGGGAAGCTGTTCCAACGCGGCACCCCATGAACAGGCAAGTAATCTAATCTTAATGATTCAACCAAGCCAGAGACGTCTCAGAATGGAGAGATAAAGCAGCCCTCTCTCTGAACTCTTCAGGGTTTTTTGAAATCTTAAATTAGGTTTTGGTGCGTTTTGTGGAAATATGCTGACATTACTCTGCTCACCCTCATTCTGTCTCTCTCTATCTCTCTGTCTCTCTGTCTCTCTCTCTCTCTCTCTCTCTCTCTCTCTCTCTCTCTCTCTCTCTCTCTCTCTCTCTCTCTCTCTCTCTCTCTCTCTCTCTCTCTCTCTCTCTCTCTCTCTCTCTCTCTCTCTCTCTCTCTCTCTCTCTCTCTCTCGTCTCTCTCTCTCTGTCTC
>OLKM01000570.1:26579-57504 GCA_900291075.1 Melanogrammus aeglefinus | reverse complement strand
CTCTCTCTCTCTCTCTCTCTCTCTCTCTCTCTCTCCCTCTCTCTCTCTCTCTCTCTCTGTCTCTCTCTCTCTCTCTGTCTCCCCTCTCTCTCTGTCTCTCTCTCTCTCTCATGTTCTCTCTATCTCTGTCTTTATCTATTCCTCTGACTGTTGTGGACAGGAGAAGTAAGATAAGGTCAAATCGCTTAAAAGATAAAGATAACTTAAGGTTTTGTAGGGTCTGGTCAGGTCAGGTAAAAGTTCCCTCCAATCACTAGGATGTGTCCTGCGGCGTTAACTTCCCTCCCTAACCGCTGGGCACTCGCTTCAAGCTTCAAAAGATTCACAATCCTGTACTTTCTGCTTTCTGGACCCCGGCTGTGTGCAGGAGGTTCTTCAGTGTGACAAACATGGTCCAAGGGTCCCTTCCCCGGTCATTCCTCCACCAATTTAGTCCACACCCCCCGAGAAGTGGAAGTCTCTCAGACCATCCCCAGTGCCACGGGCAACCACAAAGCACTCGCCGCCTGCTGCGGATGTGGAGATATCCGGGCTTGGCGAGCCGTGATCGACGGCTTCCCGATGAGACCTGTGCCAGCCAGTGTTCATCTAAAGGACTGCAAATGTTCTGCATTTGCACACAATTCAAATGCAGCAAAGACTTATGGAACAGAAGAGATGGATTTGCTTCTTGTCACCTAGGGCTGGCCTGCAAACAAATTACTGGTGTTATGTTCCATCCCCCCCGCCCGTTTCCACTGCTTGATGAAATCAATGAGGGACTCCTTTAGTGCTGAAGGACTTTTGGGGGGATTAAGTTAAACGCAGTGCTGGTGGGACACTCTGGCCGTTTCAAAACAGCAGGGAGTGAGGAGATGTTGTACCTGTGGTGGTGGGTTGCAGCCCTGCCAATAGGAAAAAAGCAGCCATCTGTGTAGGGTTAATAGTACTTATCTCTAGGAGAGAGAGCATACGCTCACGCCAACACCACCGGGACGCATCCCAAGGAAAGTGTGCTTTGAAGAATTTTATACACTGTTCTACACACCTTCTTATCTATCACTCATCTACATATCCCTCCATCACTCCTCTATCTAGCTATCTGTCTGTCTGTCGGCCTGTCTTGCCTGCCTGACTGTCTGTCTGGCTGTCTGTCTGTCTATCTGTCTGTCGTCTGTCTGTCTGCCTGGAGTCAGGAGGAAGAGAATGGCTTAAACGGGAAACGTAACGCTTTTTTCCGATGGAAGTACTATGGAAGTACTGCCTGACTGTTGGGACCATTTACGCATTTAACGCCTATCCAGTGACATCTATGGTCAAATGTTTCAGGGAATTACTAAATTTTTTGCTGAATTTGAGATTATGGACTAGACAGCAATTCTATGAAGCAGAACTCGGTCATAGCAAAATAATGCGTGTGTTACTGTACTCCATTTCCTGAGAACTGCCATTAGAAATGGGTTGGGAAGGGGCTAGTCAGTAAAACGTAATCTTAATAGCATCTAAATATTGTGATGCAGCACACTGGATGACAAACAGGATTTACAATTGGACCACTGTAACTATTGGCCTCCCAACAGCATGATGAATTGCGTGCACAAATGGAAGAATGAAATGTATAGCTTGGTGTCATGGTAAAAAAGAGTGTCACAGAAGTCTGACGCATGTCAATGTTTATGGGCGCAGCAGCAAACCAATGGGGTCACAGGAACGTGTTCAAGACTCCACTGTTGTTCTTGTGGATCTTTGATGTTCTAACTCAACTCACATATCGGTATCCGTTTCCGGCTGTTTCCATCCACGCTAACTAGAAGACAGCGTACGAGCCAGTAGGGAAAGGGAGACGACGTAACTGGGGAACGTGATTTAATATTTCACAAGATACAGCACAAAATAGCTTTATTTCAATGGAGTTTCGCCTCGTTCAAGGAAGTGATTCTCAGAAAAAAGGCCTCGCTGGGGACTCTGCGTTGTTTTTTGTAATGCAGCCTCATCACCCTGCCTCATTAGTGCACAGCGAACGCAAATTATGCCTCTTCAGAGGCGGCTCGCGGCGGAAACGGCAGCTTCTCGGAAATTTTTAGACGTTGAAGATAATTTGTCTTTGTTTTTCAGGGTCCAGTCAAGGGCTGTTGGAGCGGTGATTGAACTTGTGTGACATGCTCTATTAGGGACCAGGCGTCTTAGCCTGCTGTAGTACCGGCAGATATATCTGAAAGGCTAGAATGAGAGGGAGGGAGGGAGGCAGAGAGAGAGAAGGGGAGGATGGGATAGAGACAGAGAGAGTAAAGAGGGAGGCAGAGAGACGGAGAAGGGGAGAAGGGGAGAGACACAGAGAGATAAAGAGGGAGGCAGAGAGACGGAGAAGGGGAGAAGGGGAGAGACACAGAGAGATAAAGAGGGAGGCAGAGAGACGGAGAAGGGGAGAAGGGGAGAGCGACAGAGAGAGAAAAGAGGGAGGCAGAGAGACAGAGAAGGAGGGATAGAGAGAGAGGGATAGGAAAGAAGAGAGGGGGAAGGGGAGGGAAGAAGAGCGTGCAATGGAGAGGGCAAAAGAAAGAGAGAGGAAATAGAGAAAATGTGAAAGAGGAAGAGACGAGGGGGAGGGGAGTGTGGGAGCAGATTTATATTTATATTTAAGGAGAGAAACAAATAATAACAAATAATTTAAGTAACGGAAATGAGGAGTAATTGAGCAATTCATTTAACAAAACAATAGAAGTATTGGAACTGACCCTAATGGCACTGCTCTCTCATCCATTAAAAACAAAACAAAGTGTGTGCGTGCCAGGCACCATCGAAATAATGGTTCAGAGCTCACACTCATCCCTCACAGCAGGGCCACTCAGGAGGCTAATGTCCCCGTGTGGCGTATGCGGGCAGTGGTGAGCTCAGTGGTGGTGACGGTGGTGATGATGACGGAGGTTTGACAGGGCGCAGCAGAAGAAAACTACACCCCGGTCCTTTGTGAGTCTCCCCTCACGCTCACGCTCATCTCCGACCGCAGGTCTCTACCTCTCAGTGGTGGAAGCAGAAGACGCACACAGTGGCCCTCTCTGGGATTCATTACCGTAATGAACACAGCCTCCATCTCCTAGGGGAGGACAGGATCGGAAGGGGAGGGGATGGTGTAGGAAGAATCGATTGTTTTTGTTTTTTCAATCTGCTGCTGTAGCATCAGCGGCTCAACAGGCAGTGCAGTAGGTGTGTCCAAGGTGCGGGCTGCTGTGAAGTTATTTCTATGAGAGCCGTAAAACTGCCTTGAGTGACTTGACGATTACATTCTGCCTTATTCCTGGTTGAGAGTGTTTATTAACTCGGCCATTCTGGCTCTCCGTTTAACAGTTTTTTCGCCCATTCACTCATTCATTGAAATGCTAACTCCCGGAAAGGAAGTTGCATCCTGATTTCACTGGTGTATTCTCTGAAGACACTGAGAGAGAGCAAGAACGAGACACGCATATCTGGATTATATCTATTTTTTCATATCTTCAGTTCTGTTTTTCCCACTTCTTGCTCTCTTCCTCTGCCATCCCTCAGTCCAATCAAAGGCTGGACTGGAGTGACCCTCCATGACTCAGCAAACAGACTCAGCGCCTGGGGCTCCTTCTACTACTGCTTGGCGAGAAAGAGGGTTTCATGCTTCTTCACACACAAAATGACCACACTGTCTTGACAGCAGCTTTGGAAACCTAGCACTCTCGCATGTGAACTGCATCAAGCATAATGTAGTAGTTTGAATCCTTGGCCAGGGTTTTTAGGCATTAGGGACCTATGGAAGTAGATGTGGTTCTAGGCTCATAGCATTTTTATAGGAACACAAACCATTGATTCAGCAATCCAATCAACGTGTCCAACGTGTTTCTTGCAAACAGATGTGGTTCCTGATGTGACAATGACACGAGCCACTACCGGATTGAACGTTAATTACTATGTCTTGCAAATTGAGATGTCACGCTGTTGTATTCATGGAAGCAATTAGGCGTTGCTAATGCAATGGTGTTACATGTGTGACCTACATTAAAAAGTGGCGTCCTTCTTTGACCATCTTTTCTTCTATGAACCCTTTTCTATTTCCAGAACGGGCAGCTTTACCTCATGTACCCTGACTAGGGGAGACCGCCAAATACCAACTCCCTCAAAGTAACCCCTCAGTAAAAATCACAGTTGGACTGCATTTTTCTAATTCTGGATCTCATCATTATGTGTTCAGGCCCGGGGCTTTTTAGATGTGTTATTCCAAAACCAATCTTAAAGCTCAACAAATTACCATTAGCATGGTTATTGTTCAGTAGATGTTCGACTTTAAAGTTTGTTGTGTGACTCTACACACAATAACATGATTGTCATTGTCAGGTTGGGATATGGCTAATTAGACCAGATAAGTATGCCGTGGACAACAAGGCCTCTGCATAAACGTTCAGGAGCCTTCTGAACCGTTGTTCCAACATATGTTAAAACAACGGTTCTTTATTTTAATATTAGACGAGAGAATTATACAAGCATTAGTCCATATTTTCTTTTTTGCATCGTAGACTCAACACCAGTGCACAATATTAAAGTAGGAATATCGGCCTCATCAATCATTTACACACCACATTTACTGCCTACTTCCACGATACTTCATGATAATTGCCTCAACGGATCATTTTAAAACAACATAGATACAGACCATGCTCAGTGGATTGCAAACTTGTGTTAGTTTCATGCGATACTTCCATGCAAATATAAAGAGTTTGTGTTGGAGGAAAAATGTCTTACTTTGTCATTCCAACTGCGAGAGAGTACTGTGAGAGTAGGTCCGGATGTATACATGTTGAAGAACATGCAGGTGAACAAGAGCAGTAAAGCGTGAACCCTTGTACTTCACTATATCACGCACATCCGTCTTCTCCTATTTACAAAGAATGCGGCCACAGCATCTAATTTTAGCCACCGGATCGTCTCTACTGTCTGAACGGCTTTGATTTAATGTCGTTTTGTGGAGAAAACCGGGACTACAAAGTGGCCATGTGGTCAATGTGTGTGTCTTTATGTGTGTGTGCGTGTGTGTGTGTGTGTGTGTATGTGTTTGTGTATATGTGTGTGTGTGTGTTGTGTGTGTTGTGTGTGTGTGTGTGTGTGTGTGCTGTGTGGTGTGTGTGTTGTGTGTGTGTGTGTGTGTGTGTGTGTGTGTTTGTGTTTGTTTGTGTGTGTGTGTTTGTGTGTGTGTATGTGTGTGTTTGTGTTTGTATATATGTGTTTGTGTGTGTGTTTGTGTACATGTGTTTGTGTTTGTTTTTGTGTGTGTGTTTGTGTATATGTGTTTTTGTGTGTGTGTGTGTGTGTGTGTGTGTGTGTTTGTGTGTGTGTGTGTGTGTGTGTGTGTGTGTGTGTGTGTGTGTGTGTGTGTGTGTGTGTGTGTGTGTGTGTGTGTGTGTGTGTGTGTGTGTGTGTGTGTGTGTGTGTGTGTGTGTGTGTGTGTGTGTGTGTGTGTGTGTGTGTGTGTGTGTGTGTGTGTGTGTGTGTGTGTGTGTGTGTATTTGTGTGTAGGTGTGGTGTGTATGTGTGTGTGTGTGTGTGTGTGTGTGTGTGTGTGTGTGTGTGTGTGTGTGTGTGTGTGTGTGTGTGTGTGTGTGTGTGTGTGTGTGTGTGTGTGTGTGTGTGTGTGGTGTGTGCGTTTGTGTGTGTGTGTGTTTCTGTGTTTGTTTCAGAGATGCCTATTCGAGGTGAAAGTTGCACATGGTAGGGGGGCGGCTAATTACAAACACATTACTCTTCCAAGAAAGCTTCACCTCGTGAACAATTATTCATGATGGAGGCAGCCCTGCGGAGGGAGGTATCTATTAGCATAGGATGACTGGGTTAACCACCACTCTGGCTGAGGCAGAACACAGGCAACCGTAACACAATGCGCCTTGGGTTAACCAGCGCTCAGGCTAAGACCCAGGCTACCGTAACACACTGCACCTTGGGTTATCTACAGCAGCTCTGGCTTAGACCCAAGACAGGCTAGCCTAACATACTGCACTTTTTCCTGGGAGCCTGTTCAACTCACTCAACGATAACCCTACAGGGAGAGAACACACACACATATGCACACACACACCAAACACACACACACACACACACACACACACACACACACACACACACACACACACACACACACACACACACACACACACACACACACACACACACATACTGGTGTAATGCAAATTGTTAACATTTCACACAGAAAAAGATGGAGCATCTTAACACTATACGCAGTAGGTTGTTCTTCTCTTCAGCTGATGGGAATCATGCTGCACTAATGCAGGGCAGCTGCCAGATGCGTTCAATCTAGATTAACTTCCACTCCACTTGGTTTCACATCTGGCCAGCAGCATCTATCTCAGGTGTCATCATACAGGTCAAACATCAACACAACACTTGAGTTCTTAGAAATATGCAAATACATATTTGATATACAGATTTAAGTAGGGGTGGGGGAAAACCGTATCCAAACAAACTCTGTAGTATATTGTCTTATAGATACATAATCACATCAACACATTCATGAAAAAAGAATGACGACCTATATCCCCTTCATTTTTACTGAATCACTGAATTGAATAAATACTTATATTTAACAAAAGTGACTGAAACATTAAGCTGTGGAATCATCTGTGAATTCTCTCCAGGACTTCCAATAACAAACCCAGAGTTTACAGGAAGTTATCCACCATACCAGCCTCATCTCCGCCAACACGCTGAAGTTATCCTCCATACCAGCCTCATCTCCGCCAACACGCTGAAGTTATCCTCCATACCAGCCTCATCTCAATCAACGGGCCCCAGAGGCCCGCATGGCTAATCCCATTTACATTCCTGCATGCTGCTTCACCGAACACACACGGTAATTGCAAACCACTAAAATTGACATCCCATAAACTACTTTACACCCCGGGTCTGAAAAAATAAATAAGCAGCTGACCAAGGTTTTTAATGTCCGAGCTGAGCCAACGGACCCCCCTAGCCCCCCTCCACCGCAGAGGGTTGACAGCACAATTGATAGTGTAAATTTAGCTTCGCTACGGGCAGTAAATCTATAGAAAAGCCCATCAGTGAAGCCCTGGCAATGCAGTTCAAGAGTGGTTATAATAATGGGATAATACCAGGAACGTCTACGAACGCCTGCCAACCGCCACTGCGGGCGACACAGAGAGAGAGAGAGCGAGAGAGGGAGCCCCCCCCCCCCACTTTCCTGCAGCGACAGATTTAGAAGGAAATGCGACCAGATTGAACCACAGTGGAAAGAAACCAGGGAGCCTATAGAGCAGACGCGTCGCATGCCATGCGACGCGTGCCATGCCATGCACTCTGCGGTGCGTTTTTGACATTTGTAGAGTCTCATCAGGTATTACGTAAGAGGGAAGGAAACTAGGTTCTCATTGATGCCGTGCGGTTCTTTGTTTTACGAAGGCCCCGCCCATCCCTTCCCCCCTTTCGATGGCTGATGATTTCGTGTGCATACGTGTTTGGTTATTTTGCCTAAAGGGTAGACAGATGAGAGCACATTACGTCCGCCGAGAGAGACACTAACAACGCCAGCGTTCCAGTAGAGCTACAACAGAAGGGACTGTAAACAGATGCCCTTTCTCCTGTCACGCGTCCCGTCAGACCTCTCCTGTGTGTGCATCTGCCTGGGCTCTATCAGCACGTGTACCTATGCTGAATTAGTGTCAGTGCTTTTCCGCGATTAAGTGAGCGTCCCACGCCATGCCAGACACTCAGTCTTGCGCCGTCGGCTTCCATCAAGGCCTCACCTGCAGTGACAACCGCGCCGCCTCTGTCTCTCTTAATCCTCTACCCAATTCCCCCTAAATCGGCCGCCTTCAGTCCCGGCTCTGATCGCGTATTAGCAGAGGAGAGGAAAAACCTACCAAGTCAGCCCTCTATCTGGCAGCTCCAGTAGAAAAGAAAATGAATTCAGAAGCGTGCTGAGCGTTTTTAAAAGAGCCTTCGCTGTGAGATGAAGGACGGTGTTATGATCTGGCTGCAGAGCCCGGGTGTGATGGTGGTGGTGCTGGAATGACTCAACTCCCTTGAAATGAGACTCCAGATAGAATCGTTCATATCAGGTCATTACTTTTCTTTCTTTTTTGTTTAAAGGAACCAGACTTCATACTATGCCATTGCTTCAATAAGAGAAATAACAAATAACAACCAAATGTTGTCCTTGATACATCTCTTGCTTCTCTGTGGATAACACCCCGGCGACTTGAATTTGAATTTAACTGAAGAAAATCACGACATTGTTATGCTGCCATTAGGCAGAAAATGTCCAGAGATTCAATAATATCATTCAACAGGCAGGTTTCACACAGACACTGCTGTAACACACTGAGAATGCCGAGATGTTGCTTTTGTGGTCTCTGTTCAGACGTCAATCTGCCACACAACGGCAATGATACCGGCTGCAGAATTGCGATTTCAATTGAGGCCTCCCTGTGGAGGGAATGAGCCGGTGGTTGGTACCGATCAGGTCATCTGGCGCAAATAGCTGGCTTTAGTTGGCATCACTCTAAAGCCCACCTACGCATCATTAGCGCAGCCGTGCACCGTTATCCTCCATCACCAGCAGGCCGACTCCTGGGTCGGCAACTGCAGTGTTCAAGATGCTGGGGATTTTCTTTCTATCCTCCGGCATTGAATCCTTCCTCTCCTTTCAATCCCTTGCCTCGCTTCTCCCTCGGCGTCCCTCTGTGCCAGGATTGTGTGTGTTTGACTACTGTACTGCTGTGAGTGCCGTCGTTCATTTTCAACCAACTGCCCCGCGCAGCCGCTGCTGGTAGGGTCTGCTTCCTGCATTACTCCAAGCCCTTTGCTTCACACTTTCCTGCCACTCGCTCATCCACCCTCCGTCGGGGAAGAGAAAAACACTCTCATCGTTTCACTAAACAGAGCGAGAGAAAAAAGCGAGAGAGGTACACAGTGTGAAAATGCCTTGGATGAGAGGGACCAGAAGGTTGAATCCCAGCCAAAAGTCTGATGTTTGAATCAATCAATCAGTCGCTTGGCTTTGTGTGGGATCCAGCACAACTGAATAGACAATGATGAATATATTGCTCAAAGGCAAACGAATGATGGCTGTTTGATGCGTACAGAGATGGGGAGCGGTGATGAGATTTCATTGTTTTGGGTTTTGTTCACGGGTGATTGCATTGCCTGGCGCCAATAACAGCAGTCTGGATCCAAGGACGAGTATTGCCACATGAACACTGCACTTTAAACAAAGGCAAAACGCTTCCAAATCTATTATTCAAAGGTTGAAATACAAGACTCGAATCAATATTACAAACATTGGGCCAATGATGGCTGTGTTAAATTGTAAAGGAACTGGTTGACGGTGATCGGCTCTGTGAAGATCAATGCTTCCGGCGCCCGCCAAGAGCCAGTGTTGGCAGGCGGTGTTCCAGTTCAGACGGTATGTACGGACGTGCTGTCGCCGCTGATTGACTATTGCTACGAGCTGTTAAGGCTCTGCAGATGCAGCCTATATTCTGGCATTTGGCTTAAGCAATGAGTCAGCATTAAGAAGACTGCAGTGAAGTTCCAGCTTCATTACCAGGGCAACCTGATATCCTCATGTGTGTATAAAAACTAAATGTGCGTGAACTTGCACGCCCTTAAGGATTCTGCTGCACATGCGTTATCACTTGGGTGTAGTCTATTAAGTAGAACATATAAAGTCATTTTCTCCAAATATTTGAAGATATTTAAAAATATGATTCATATCTAACACGACAAAATTTCCTCAACTAAGCTTCCCGGAAGCATTTACTTCTTCATTTACTTCGAAAATGAAGATGCGTGCGATGCTGGGGTTTTGTTAGAAAGATAAAGAAACGTGTACTTGATGTACTTGAAATACTGCAAAGCTGTGGTTTGTTTGTCTGAGGCCAAAGACATTTTTGATGTGGGCACCATTAGACTGAAGTCAGAATTGCTGAAAGCAATGCATTGTACTTAATTTATACCATTTGATACAATGGGTGTCCTTTTTGCAGTATAATTTGTGTAAAACATTCTCATGCTATCGGATTATATATAGTGTTGCTCCTCTCTTTCCTCCTTTCAAATTTATCAAAATACAATGTTATTCATGTTACATTATCATTGTACAAAGTCTGACAGAATTTACACCTTGATCTAAAGTGGGACAGAAGCAGAAATGCAGCTAAGATGAGCCCCAAGGCATTACAGTTAAGCCTGTGTGTGTGTGTGTGATGTGTGTGTGTGTGTGTGTGTGTGTGTGTGTGTGTGTGTGTGTGTGTGTGTGTGTGTGTGTGTGTACGTGTGTGTGTACGTGTGTGTACGTGTGTGTGTATGACAGCATAGCTTGGTAGCTCTTACGCCTAAGATGAGCCCCAAGGCATTACAGTTAAGCCTACATGTGGGTGTGTTGTTTTTGTATGTGTGTGTGTGATGATGTATGTGGATGTGTGTGTGTGTGTGTGTGTGTGTGTGTGTGTGTGTGTGTGTGTGTGTGTGTGTGTGTGTGTGTGTGTGTGTGTGTGTGTGTGTGTGTGTGTGTGTGTGTGTGTGTGTGTGTGTGTGTGTGTGTGTGTGTGTGTGTGTGTGTGTGTGTGTGTGTGTGTGTGTGTGTGTGTGTGTGTGTGTGTTTGTGTGTGTGTTCATTACAATAGTTTAAATATTTATTTGAAAGTGTGTCATTCTCCTTTAATCTGGTATGCATCCCATTAAAGACTTTGCTATGGGAGGCCGATACAGAGAGCCTTTGCCTACTAATTAGCTCACTGTAAGAAGCTTTGGGAGCAAACAGGTGCTGAATTATGACGTGGACTGCAGCACCTTAATATCTTCATGATGTAGCAGCTTGAAATTACTGTTAATGTACAGATTGTCAAATGACAATATGTACACAATATGCTCCTTGTTGCAAAGAGCACATCAATTGGATGTTAAGTGACACTGCATCAGGCTTGGTAGGTAGAGAACAAAAACAGCGCCGGCATTAAGAAAAAAAGGATCACCCTCGCAACTTAAGCGCAGCCGACATGTGAAAGCACTCTTAACCAACGCTGAGGAGCCCCGCTTTGACAGGTGATCAGCGGGCGGTGAGCGCCCAACAGATCGTTGGTGGCCACGCGCAAACCACGCTCGGCTAAACTGCTACAATGTCAAACTGTAAATGGGGTAATATCTGACACCCTGTCAAACATTACAGGAGCAGCAGCCCAAATAGATCTGAGAGACTTTGGGGAAATCTTTAAAGGCAAGTGCACCGCCAGCAGTAAGCTATGCTGATCGCATCAATTTCAGAGTTTTTTGAAAGCCGCTTTGTCCCAGTCCATAATCCTTATACCACGGGGGCCAATAAAGGATGGATTTGTACATTATCATTGGTCTGTCTGGATCGATCCACCATCGTAACGCGTTCGATATGGGTGGGAAAAAAGAAAAATATATTAAAGATTGATTGGTCCACCGAGCTGACTAAGGGGTTGTTTTATCTGTAAATCTTTGCACTAGAAGTTAGCCACATGTTGAGAGGAGCTGAATTCACCTGAAAATCATGGACTGGGGGAAGAAACTTCAACGAACATTGCTGGGCATGTTATATTTCATAACTCAGCAACGTAAGCGATTCTTAAGGTGTTCGATGAATCTAAAGCGACCCTTTAATACTTCAAGTATGACTACACAGATACCAAAGCATGCTATTATTCTCGTAAGACGCGACGCGAGGCGAGGGATGTGCGCTTCAGCACTGTTCATTAAAACCACAGCTTTCGCTCCACTGTGTGCTATTTGGTGCATTTATCATATTGCAGCATATCAAATAACAAACAACATTGCAGCATAGTAGTTGCGGTGCAGGTAAACACAGCTCGCACTAGAGTGGAAGGAATGGCAGAATTTAACCACACTGTTTATATATCGAAACAACCTGCTCTTTATTTGTATCTTTCCATCGTGTGCAGGATGTGCTCAAAGGCTTTCTGTAAAGCCAATGAAATCAGACAATTGAAAACACACACATTTGTTGTTATTGTTGACATGCATGTACTTATCCCACCTACAGCCTGGTTACATTTGTCCTGGTGATGGCGATTAAAGTGTCCAAAGAGACAGGGAGTCAGTCGCCCCTCTTTTCTCCAAAGCAAATTGTATATCTACACACACCAAGCCAAACAAACTGTACCTCTACACACAACAAGGCAAACAAACTATATATCTACACACACAGTACCAAACAAACTGTATACCTACACACAACAAACCAAACTAACTGTATATCCACACACACCAAGCCAACACTGATCCTTTTTTCTCAATGACCTGCTTTTTTATCTCGCTTGTCATGCTATTTAATAGTGTTTTATTGTTAAACTAGTCTATAGACAGCATGCATCGCCATCGCCAGCGCCTCATGCTATCAAACCATCCATTGCATGTCAACGGCGATGGAGAGAGAGCAAACACGGAGCCTTTGTACGCCTCATCGCCTACAGCCCAGTAGGGGGTTCTTCATCCCCCTCTGTGTGATTAGCCTGACTGCTACTACTTCTGATACGACTGCTTCTATTGCTACTACTACTACTAATCCAGATCCAGATTCCGGTTCCGGTTCTGGTTCCCGTGGGAAATTTGTTACAGCTGCTGAAGCTAAATACATTAAAGTAAATAGAATAGAATTAACACAACAAGCAGCTTTTGCACAAAATACTTCATAATTATAAATGGTTAATCAATTGAAAGAGATAAAGGGAATAATTATGAGGACTAACTATGAGGTATTGATAATTTTTGCATATGACCAATAAACTTGATTCATACATCTAACTAACAACAGAATAAACCGAAAATATATGTGCAACTCAATCGACAGTAAGTGACGCTCAATTAAAGTAAAATTATAAAACGACTACTACTACAACAATACAACTAATACCACTACATGTTATAGATTTTTTTTCTTTCATATGCAAGCTAGAATTTGTGCTTTATTTTGGTCTTATTAAGGGGATGTACTAAAATGGCTCTTCATATATATATTTTTGACCTATCTTGGGGAAGGAGGGGAAGGGATTTTGTGTGTTTATGTTAATGATTGTGCCATTATTTATGATAAATCTACATCATAAAGAATGAAATTTTATACATTATCCCATGTATTTTGTTTGTGTTTCTTTCAGTTCATAAAGGCCGGGCAATGATAAAGAATGCAGGAAACGTAAACAAAATAAAATCATCAAATCCTCACCTCATGTTAATACGGCCTGATGTAACATGCTAGCGGTTCACAACAGAAAAAAAACACCAAAACAAACCCTACGATACACACCAACAAAGCTGGAACACGGCTTCTTTTCCTCCCACATGGATGGAAGAAACACAAACGCAAACACACATCTCAGAGGTCTCTCCAGTCAATAGTAGCAGTCTGCATCTAAATATACTTCCTCTGTGGGTTTTTTTCTCTCTTTTTATTTCCGTCTCTCGAGTCGTCTGGGGCTGGAAAATACTACATGCTAATCGGTTTCTCACCAGTCAATAGTAGCAATTAGCGAATGAGGACATTTATTGTGAAAGACTATTACATAAAAGTTATCTTTGTTGGTTTGGGGTTTGTTTGATGCCGACCTCTGATGCAAACCACGCAACACACATAGTTTTCTACTGCTAACCGTGGGATTCAGATATAAGCTGTATGGAGTTGGAACTGATAAGCAGAAGGAAGGATGGACATACTGTACGTCTCAGAAAGGATGCATAAATGAGATAAAAGATTGACTGCCATTGTCACGGGGGACAGAGCGAACAGCGGCAATTTTGGGTGTCAATGAAAATTGGTTGGCGGTATTCTGCCGAGTAACGAAAGTCGCAAAAAAGGCTAGTTTCGGTGTGATTGGGTGTCAAAATGGGAATGCTATTCAACTGATAGCTGATTGACCGATTGACAGAATGCTGATGGTAATAGGCTGCAGAGGTGTGGAACACCTGAAACAACTGAGAGCTCATTACCTTCTCATTTTCTGCCGAAATTAGCACAATGCTCCCTTTTGTATGAAACCAATCTTTCAACCTTAATGCTCTATACGTCGTACATGCAGTTGGCGTGTGTTGGTGCCGATACTCCAAGTTGAGAGAGAAAGAGAGGGAGCGAGAGGGAGGGAAAGTGTGAAGAGTGCAATGGAGAGAACGTGTGAGAGAGAGCACACAAGAGTGTGAGAGAGAGGGAGAGGGAGATAACGAGCGTGTGGGAGAGGAAGAGAGAGAGAGAGAGATGGGGGGGAGATGCAGGGTGAGTCACAACATGTGACGATCGGGGTCAGCCTTGTGGGAGGTGATGAGATGAATGACTGAGGTGTGAATCTTCCTCGCTAATGGAGGCCTCAACCACCACCACCATCACCACCACCTCCACCAGCAGAACTCTTTCCTGGCCGGATGCTGAAGGAAGCGCCACCCTTACAGTATGGAGGCTGTACTCCGAAAAGATGTCACTCTTTTACCTGTAGATCTCATTGGACGGTCGCAAGAAAAAAACATGTGTTGATGTGTTGCTTGAGGTGTTTTCACATCCAAGAATCACACATTCTTAGTGTCCGATTTTTGTTATCACCGATTCACAGACAAACACTTTTTAGCAATTTCTTTAATTTTTTTTTGGTTTGTTGTCTGGTCTCCACCCGCCCCCATTCCCATTTCCCCAGATAACATTTCGACATATGTAAGGTAATTCGCGACGCTCACGTCTTTCCGCTCCCCACATTTCCACCACCTAATCTGCTTATTCTCAGCACCTGTTGTCTGTTGCCTTGGTAACAAAGCACTGGTACGGGGGTCTAGTAGTACAGTACGGCTGCCTGCTGGATGCAGCGAACGCAGTCCCTTCGCTCTGGGGGAGGCGCTGGATGGGAGCTGTGCTGCATAGTGCTAAATTTAGGATAGCGTTGCTTTCTCCTCGGTTGTCTCTCGGATTCCAGAGCGGGGCGTTGTTTGTGTCATCCAGAGGCAACCCGGAGATAAAACATTCATGAGCGCACGCATTGCCGCACGGCTATTGAGCAACGGCATGGTGTTGTACTTCACACGGGAGGGCTCGCAGAGAGCAGAGAGGAGCAAGGGGGGACCACTGTGTTCTCTCTTCCCGGGGGTTTGGCGGTGATCTCCTGTCTGTGTGTCTGTCTCTCCACACACGCCGTCTTCAGGCGTACTGACCTCACCTCGGTAACCTGTCAGGCCACTCGGTGTGTTAAAGCCTGGATCCCACTCATCCCCTCATCGGATGCATGTGAATTCATGAGCCAGCGTGCACCACCAAAAAAAAACTATTTTTTTTCTTTTGGCCGGGCTCCTTGCAGATGGTGGTTCAATTGAGGCCCTCAGACGACGGTATCTGGGACATGGTGATGTAAAACGCTGGCTCAAAAAGAAGCACTCTGAATAGTCTTTGTGTTTGAAGGGGGCCTTATAAATAAACTGAATATTCCTTTCACACCGTTTTCTAGGAGAACGACATCTCTGGTCATGTGACGATCCTAATCAAATAGCTCATTTACAAAAAAAAAGTATATATATATACATACATGCATGTATATGTATGACTTTATATTTATATATTCAACCTCAGCTGGTGAGCATATGTCACCTCAGAAATGGCCTCAGAGATGATCCCCATTCCTCCCTGATGCATGGGGTTACTCACATAATGCTCAGCGTTGCTAGGGACTGTGCATTTTCCCGGGGGGGGTAAGGATCATCGATCGGATCCAAACTTCTGATTGCTCACCTCAAACCTTGGGTGTCTTCAGGCACCTCTTCACGGCACTTTAATCAACATTGATTTTCCCCCCCCGCCGTGCCCGTCACCTGAACCGCGCCGTCACGTCAGAGCACAGACACCCCAGCAGCAGCCATGGCAACACCCGAGGGGAGCTGGATGAAATTGGGCAGCTTGTGTACTCAACCGTCGTGAGTGCAGACCAACAAAGGACCGACGGTAGCACCTAAGAAGGTTTGGACTGCTGGGCCTGATGGTACTGCCTGGTCTCCATTTGGATAAGGTTCATGTCATCTGTACTCGAGGTGTCTCTTCACTGAGACTTAATAGAAGGAAACATTAGCTTGGGGGGCAATGAAAAAGGGAGACTTTTATCAGTGTGTCCAAATGCCCCAGAAGCAATGGCGTCTTGACAGTGATAGATGTCATGTCCTCGCTTGCTGGAAGACATGATCCCGATTCAAACAACAATCATTTCCCTAGCTCACCGCCAGGGGCAAAAATCAAAAAATCAATTATTCTGTTATTAGCGCGGCACTAATAACTAGCAATAACAGTTATCTACCATCACAGTTATCACTCTAACTGGACCTATCCCTCAACCGGTTGTGAATGAAATGAGAGTGAAGAATGTAGCAAGCAGGCAACAGCGAGCGAGCCAGCAAATCCCACCGCTGAGTGGATGTGACTGGAGACGGCTGCGTTGTGCTTCATAGCAGGCCCCTTATTCCTCCTGCACCGCGGCGCAGAGAGGCCAGGGACACGCACGCCGCATCATGATCCGAGAGACGTCAGCACTGCTCTTTGCATAAGCAACTCACTGGAAGATGAAAATGTCTACAGTGGCAGCATGAATCAATGCTGAGGTGAAATATTAATCTAGTTCCATTTAAAATTCCCCTTTAAATTTACTATTTGTGGATGCCAGGCGGGGCGGCGCTTTGAAGCGGCACAGTGCTCACAAGTTATCGGCGCTGTAGAGAGTGGGAGTTTTTAATGGCAGAATAGGCCTTTTGCTGCTGTTTTGTATCTGTCACTTCACCTCACTCCCTCTCGCCCTCTCTTTCTCCCTTTCTTTCTCTGTTTTTCTCTCTCTCTGGGCTGCGATAGATGGGGGGCAATCTCATTTTTTAAAATCAACAAAGTATTTTATTCTTTATCTCACTGCCCCTCTCGACGGATCAAAAATGACATGCCCCAAAAAAGACATTTCTTCTTTGTGAAATGGAGCTGCAAGTGAACGGCAGCTCTCTGTTTTTCTGGTATCTATCTGAACACATTTCTCTTCGACAGCCTTTCTACTGGTCCATCAGGTCCCCGCATGGCCCAGCGTCAGCGGTCCCTCTCCCCGCGTCTCCCTGTCTTCAGTTATGTTACTGTAATGTACAACGATTTCCATTGACACTCAAGCTGTGAAAAACGGGTAGGGGTCTGTGGATTTTTCAATGACTTCAAATTAGATATCGACAAGGATGAATCCAAGTATCACTTGTTCTGGGACCTGAAATTAACTTAAAATATAGCATCAGTCAAAGACTTTCAAGGACGAGTACTGTACAGTAGCACTGAGCGGCAACGTTTCTGATGCAGATCACAGGCCGAGGTCTCCAATAAACCTCCTTTAATGCATCGCTTAAGGCGCTACGTAAGCTACACATGGTGGCATCATGAAAGTCAAACGACCACCTGCTACCTGCCACCACTTAAAACACACTGACATTTGCAGTCTCCTCATGGTAAATAATTAAGTAACTGATGTGCTATATGTCTCTGTGTGTGTGCGGGGTGGGCTGGAGTGGGGGGGGGGGGGGGGGGGGCGGAATGCGGATTCGGTGGGCTCACAAGCCGATGACATAGTCAATAAGGGATGCATCTAACTGACGTTGTGCCCTGTTTCATGGGAGCGCTGGAAGCTTTGCACTGCATTGACATCCTAACATACTTAAGACATATATAATTAACCCTGCAGCCTCTTCTTCGTGATGGGATTATCTGTTGTGGAGAGACCAGCCCTTTTCTCCTCTCTGCCGTAGTACATCTAACTGCCAGGTACCAACACACTTCTTGCACATTCAAGTAAAGCCTCCTGGTTTTTGTACCACTGCAAGGCTGTCGATCAAGAGAGGAAAAGGTGAGCCTGATGCAAGACGCATCACAGCATGTGAAGAAGAAGGAGGAGAAGAAGAAGTAGAGGAAGAAGAAGAAGAAGAAGAAGAAGAAGAAGAAGAAGAAGAAGAAGAAGAAGAAGAAGAAGAAGAAGAAGAAGAAGAAGAAGAAGAAGAAGAAGAAGAAGAAGAAGAAGAAGAAGAAGAAGAAGAAGAAGAAGAAGAAGAAGAAGAAGAAGAAGAAGAAGAAGAAGAAGAAGAAGAAGAAGAAGAAGAAGAAGAAGAAGAGGAGAGGAGATGAAGACGAAAAATAAGTAAATGTATTGCTTCAGTCACTCATTTAACTTTGGAAAGAAAATGTCTTTGATCCGTTTGTTGCAGGTTCAATGGAGGGTATTATCAGTTTATGTTTTGTCTAAACAGATATTGATTCCTTTCGAAGCGTTATAATTAATCCCATCAATCCATTGGCATTCCACCTTGATATATAGTTATGGTGTAGGACCTGCGAGCATTCAAAGTTGCTCAATTTGTCTCCTATATGTGGAGAGGTCAGCTCTTTCAAAGGCTTAGGCGGCTTTCCTCGTATTATTATGTAAAATATCTGCAGCACAAGCACCTGAAAAGACCCAATCAGCACATAGAACGGTGGGGAAGTATACCACTTCTACGTTCATCTGACATAATGTAGCACTTAATGTCAAGTTTTTATCACTCTTGAGATTGTGTAATAAGGTATAAGGACTTTATACGATACAATTGGGTGCATTAGTGGGGGTCTGTTTCCCTTGTTTATGAGTTAAATAAACTCAGTATTGTCACCCACTGCAATACAACAGATAAGATTATAATTCAGATACGGCATCCGATCCGAGCTATTATCTCAGTCAGAACGCAACACGTCTCATAAAAACCATGTAATGTCATTAGTTAAGATCCAAAAAAGAATGAATGGGCGTTGTCCCTAAAAAACCTAGTCTAGTCTTTGAGAATGTGTCTAGCACCATTCTTGTTATCTGGCACTGCTTCCCTCACTCCAACTAAAATCAAATATACTGTGAGAATGAAAGCATCTCAGTTCCAGCTCCAGTGTCTTGTCCTGCTGGCACATCCTGAGCTTCAGTGTAAAGACATGCAATTTATTTTCCTAAAGAGAAGATGACCTTCATGCGATTACAGACAGGAAGTCAGGCTTTTATCGTGACGAGAGAGGGTCAAATCAATGGACGGGCATCTGACGGACGAAACAGCCCAGGAAACAAATCTCTCTCCTGCCCATCCACTGTCCATCTGCAGAGGCGCCAGGTGTGTTTGGCCCAACAGTGATGTATACACACAATGGGGAAGGCAAATTACATTGATGGGCCTGTGTAGACATGAATAGGGACAGGACAATTTAGTCCACCGGTAAAAGATATCACTGACCTCAACGTTAAAAAAACATTGTATTTTGTGTTGGACAATAATAAATGACAAATGATATAATCTTTTGTCTTCTTCCTCGATCCAATTCACACCTCCCTTGGCATTTTACAATTCTCGATTGTACAGCCTGCATGTGAAACGTCAAGCAGGTAAATACAGATGAATGACTGATCATCTTATGACGGTATGCTCTGGAGACACATCTGAAGATTTAAGACGCACTACACTGTAGAAAACATATTATGAAACACACGGCCATTGGTTTCCGAGTTGAAAATGGTTATTTGCATTGCAGTAGAGCAAATGCAGTGTGGTTAAACATATGCGTGAAACGCTGAATGCATATTTATGGCGTTTAACGCCCAATGCTGTAGTGGAAGTGCTGGAGCGTGTCGTGTGCTTTCAAAGGAGGAGACAACTGGAGTACCTCTGTGCTGTGGCTTGGCGAGGTATGGGATTATACATGCTGGAGTAGCTCGCACAGCATTCACTGTAACGAGCACACATGTGGCCCACAGCTAATAGGGACATTATCTGGGTGGTAGAACACTGTGGAGAGTCATGCTGAAGCCCAGGTAGGAGGAAATAGGAACTGTAAAAGTCAAGCAGCAACCAAAGGGCAAAAATCCCCCAAAAAGGACAATATTTAATCATACTTGGCAAAACCGAAATATGTGTCAAATCAAAAACGATAGATGAGAGAAGGATGAGATCAGAAAAATGTGGGTGTCCGGGATCTACCTACTGTCAATAACACTTGATTTGAGGCTGTCCTTACCATGCCCCATCTCATACCATACACTTCAGATAACCTGAAATAATATTTGATACACATCACGAAACAAACACAAACATTTCTTTACACACAACCGTGTCAAAAAACCTTCTCCCTACTCATACTCCTCTGGTTGTGTTTGCTAGTTTTTATGCTGCGGTTGTGGATCGACCCCCACCCATCCCCATGAAGAAACGAGCAGGAAGGAGGGAGGGAAACAACACAGCAGCCACAGCAGCCCCCTCCCCCCCAGGGAGCTCATTGTGATAGTAGTTCCTACTCTCTCTCTCTCTCTCTGGCTGGAACAGGAGGGTCAGCATGGCTCACCAGCGCGTCCCCCTCCTGTGCCCACTCCACCGGCCTGGAGAGGCTCATGAAAGTGGCTCCATTAGAACCAGAGTAAGCCGGCATCCATCATGCATGCTGGTCACTTCCAGTGATGAGACTGAGGGACCAGTGAGCGATGGGATCGTGTGTGTGTGTGTGTGTGTGTGCGTGTGCGTGTGCGTGTGTGTGTGTGTGTGTGTGTGTGTGTGTGTGTGTGTGTGTGTGTGTGTGTGCGTGTGCGTGCGCGTGTGTGTGTGTGTGTGTGTGTGTGTGTGTGTGTGTGTGTGTGTATGTGTGCGGTGTCTGTCTGTCTGTCTGTCTGTCTGTTGGTCTGTGTGTGTGTGTGTGTGTGTGTGTGTGTGTGTGTGTGTGTGTGTGTGTGTGTGTGTGTGTGTGTGTGTGTGTGTGTGTGTGTGTGTGTGTGTGTGTGTGTGTGTGTGTGTGTGTGTGTGTGTGTGTGTGTGTGTGTGTGTGTACAGCATTTGAAGATCTGTACATATGCATGTACAGTATGTTTATGAGGGGGTTAATAGCGTTACTAATACAGGCAGGGACTATTGCTGCTTTACAATTATTATACAGTAAACAATAATATCAGTCTAACTATAACCTACTGCTATAACTACTACTCTCTTGTTGGTCATTCAGGAGAAACTTTAAGGCGCTTACAAAGAATTAAGATCCATGTCACAGAGCTTATACCTCAAGGATGCTAATGGCTGTTGACACTGGATAACATACTACTCCCATGGCCTTGACCATTAGTACACAACATAATGATGAATATTATTAACACAGAAGTGAGCAGTGGCTGAAATACAACTGGGAACACACACGTCTATCTCTCGATGTTGCTGTGAGCCAGGGAGCGCGTAGCGAGGACTTGCATGACTTCAGAAGGAGCCATGTTGATTATTTTGTCACCTTTGCGTTAAGCAAGTCACAACAAAAGTAGGCTACTGCTCGTCTACAAGAGTGCAGTATAATAGAGGCGATGATATTCACTTACCCACGCTTTAATAATTCATAAGTGTTATGCAAGCACCTGTTGGGGTGCTAACAAACTAACAGCGCAATTTGTCTTCCCAGAAAGGTTTTTGAAATCACTAAACAGACAAATTGATGTCTTCATTATTAAGCTTTTAAGCAGTAATATTCACCTGAATAATTACATGTATATTACATGACTGCACATTTTTTGGGTTTATCAGAAGTGATCTCCCATTTCCAGGCCTGTAATGGTAGAGCCTTCATGGGGGATGCATTTGGGATGTAGTAACTCTACATCTCTTGGAGATAGGCGGCAATTATAGATCTATCGAAATACATTACCAAAATAGGCCTACATACGGTTAAGGCAATTCATTTTAGCGTCTCCCCTTTAATGTGTTTGAGGGAAATTGAAGGGAGGATTATAACACTGTGTTAAAGTCAAGCATGTTTTAATTCTATCGTGACGTTTGACTGTGCTGTGTCTCTGGAGATCAGGATCAACAGCACGACTCACGAGGCGCTGGAGTTGTGCAGCATCAGCACCTGATGGACGGACGCAAACTCAGCTGCTGTCTCCCGCATACATTAACTAGAATTACAGCTCAGGAAATTAACGATCACGATCCAAGATCATCCCAAAACAGCATTAAAAGATTTGTGAAAAATACAATATTTTTCGGTAACAAGGTCAGTCGTCCTAACGACGTGGCAATTGTTAAAAAAAAAAGTTATAAATGTAACATAGCACGCTGTTTACTTAAACAGACAAACCATCCCTCTGTTATTTAACGGCAAATGATTAGATGTTACTATTACACAATGCATATAAACAAGTTTCTGTGTCGTGAAACCCCAGTGGCGTTGTATTTCTTATAATCATAAACGTGATTAAAATAGGAAAAAGCCGTGCAACTACACGCGCAAAAATATCTATGATGCAGCAACTGGAACCATAACTGATCAAGTCCGGCTGACGTCAAATTCTAGTTCTAAGAGTTGTCATCACATCCCATCTCACTCAACCAACTGCGACCAACTTATAATGTTGACGGCTGGACTCGAGCGGTTCCGAGAACTGCAAACTGTTGGATGGATGTATTTTCTTCCAACGCTGGAAAATAATTTGCCGCATGCTTCAGATACATGCAAACACTATAGAGTTCATTCATATCGAAATCTAAACCAGAACACGCTCCAAATAGTGAAAACTTACCTTAACACCAAAATGTCTCACTAAATGTAGGATCCAGTAACTGGGAAAGTTGAGTCTCTTCTCCTCTGAGCGTTCCCTTTAAAATATTGTTCGACACAACACGGTTCAATACAAACACTTGGAGGGTTGGATGTGCGCGTCGAGCACCGCTGTGTGAGAGAAGAAGAGAGGAGAGGGGAGGAGAGGAGAGGGCGGGAGATTACTGGAGAGTTAACGCAACGAATAGGATGAACGCACACAACGAGATGCGCTCGGAGAAGACCAGATCTCTTTTACTATAGGGAGGAGGGGCAATTTAGCATACCTAGTAAGTACTTTGATATTGAGTGGCAATTAGCACTCGCCAAGTGTATAAACGACAACTGTGCCATTCGCCTATACTTTGAATAAATACTTTGAATAAATAAACAGACTAAAGTTAGACAAAATTCATTTATTTATTCAGATAAATTGAGCAGTGGGCTTAACTTTACTTGTTCACACTATTAAGCAGTGGGTTAACTAGTATAACACTAGTAAGCCAAGTATAGTAGGTCTACAGTTTTAGGTTTATATAGTAAGTTTACAGTTGTATTTCCCGGAACCTTTTTGGACAAGTTATATCCATCCACAGAAAAACAACCAACTAAAAAGAAACTATTCCCTTCCAAAGCCACTCCTGTTTCCCACCTGAACATAACTTAAATAGGCCTTCATTACTTAGTTTAGGAACTCGTCCTGGCTCCAGTGCCTGATCTTTGTTGCTTGATGATGTTGTGCCTTAACGCAACCCTGCAGGGTCCGCACATCCAGACACATCAGGTGCAAAGTGTGACGGAAGACAAGGCACGCAGAGCCTCGCTACTCAGTAACAAATACGGGCAACATGTCTAAAATAAGGCAGCAGATGGTAAGCAAATCAATTTTCGTTCATCTCAAAGGGATGAAATTTTGTGTTGGCCTGTTCATGTGTGTCCGTAACCATCACGTGCAGCCTGGAGCAGAGTGAGGCCTACATCTCTATCAGAAGATCTCGCTATCTAAGAAATGCTCCTCTATATGCTTACTGTGCAACATCAAATATAGAATGAGGAGGAAAAAGGGATGACCGTATAGTGTGTGTTCTACTCCTCCCCCTCCTCCCCTCTCCTCCTCCTCTTCCTCTTCCTCGCAGGTCTTGGGAGCTGCTGACGTCAGGTGAGGAGGACAGACCCCCGGGATCGCGCGGAGCAGGGCACCCTGGCGTGCCAGCACTGGATTCTGGAGGCACCACCTTCTTCATCTCTCCAGCTAGCCCCCTTCCCCCCACTCACCTACACACACATATGCACGTAAATGCATACAGACACACACACACACACACACACACACACACACACACACACACACACACACACACACACACACACACACACACACACACACACACACACACACACACACACACACACACACACACACACACCTACACACACACACACACACCACACACACACACACACCTACACACACACACACACACACACACACTACACACACACACACACACACACACATACACACAACACACACACACACACACATACAACACACCACTACACACACACACACACACAACACACACACACACACACACACACACACACACACACACACACACACACACACACACACACACACACACACACACCACACACACACACACACACACACACACACACACACACACACAAACACACACACACACACAATCAGAGAAGCATTTATTTTTATGTCACCTCTACCTTCTCACTCTCCCTGAACACACTCTCACAAACACACAGCGAAGATAAGAAAATGGGTCTCCTCCACTTGTGGATGGTGTATGCTTGAGGCGTAGGGGCCAAGGTGTGGCCAACCCCCATGGGTTTGACCCCTCGGGAACAGGCCGTAGGTCTTTGACTCCAGAAAATATGAAAGCAGATGAATAACGACATCCAATATAAATCTGATTCTGCAGTCTGGGGTGCTCCCCCCCCTACTCTCACTTCATCTGCTGCTGCAGCCCTCTCACTGTTTATCTGTGATCTCTGGAATGTCTGATTCCATTTTACTGCTGCTGTCGAATGCCGAGGCGTAAATGGCGAGGCTTTTCGTTCACAATATTTCGCCATATTCTTTCACCGAGGCAAAGATCCGTCACACAGGCTGCTTGGCTGCTCTTGGCCACAGCGCGACTTGGCCGTTTGACTTCCAACGTGTGATCTCACGATGACACCCGTGGCCTTGTCGCTTCACGGTGCTCCAGCTGAAGTTACTATAGCAACGGTCGATCATAGAATCTGTGTGTGTATGTGTGTGTGCGTTTTCCTCAGTGTTTACGCACATGTTGAAGAGATGACAGAGAAAAGATTTTTTTTTAACCTTGTGAAGCTCCACATCAGCAGGCTTGGCTTTCTCTCTAAAAACACGAAAGAGTGCGTCAGTGCGTTGCGTAGCCGCTGCCGCGCTCCGAAAACATATAAATCATGTCCAGTGGTAGTTCTCATGCGATAAATACAGGCAGCATGCAGTCACATAAGTCACTGAGCAGCAGATAAATGTATTTCATGGAAAGTGTTTCATCATAGTTCATCTCCAATGTAGTGAATCATCAAACTCTCTCTCCAGAACACATGTACACTAATACACAAACACACACACACACACACGCACACACACTCATGCACACACACTTGCGCATACACACACACACACACACCGCACACACACACACATACACACACTATTAAACAACATATTTCAATGTCTGCTGTGTTTTCTGTCCATCGAGTCTGCACTGAGAAAGGCTTGAATATTTTACCCATCTTCTCTGCAATATTCACTAGAGTCAGTCCTGCAGTATTTTCTACAGTTGCTTGTGTTTTTGCCTACAGGTTGTAAAGCTCTGTATGGTTTGAAGAGAGACTTGGGCTTAAATGTGGTACATTACATGGGATTTAGAATGCTTTCGGTGTCATTAGCAGTGGTATGCGTTCAGTATGGGCTTATTTTGTGTGAATTAACAGAGACAATTGACATAAGTAAGAAACTGTGTACTTTAAACAAGGCATGTCCCCCAACAAGTGTGTTTGTTATCAGCACAGAATCAGCACATGTTTACTATACCTACAGCATCATAATTCCATGTGGACATCAAAATGCCTGCCCTCTTTAAGATTCAAAACTCCTCACCGACTTGTAACATACAGTTTATCTACCCAGGGTTATACATTGTACCTTCCCTGAAACAGCCAAGTGACCACATTATTTTATGGCGCTCTGAAGCTTTCTTCTGAAATGATTACAAATGAATACCCATGGCCAAAGACTTTCCCAATGTTTAATAATGAATCTTACATTACATTACATTGTTATCAATTATTGAAATACAAGCAGTAAATAATTGATAGCTGAAATGTTGAAACAATATGCTTAAATCAATCATTTAAGCCTATGTTCACATTATAAATAAATATAAGGTATTTACTAAGGCGCCGATCCGGAGACGATAACCGTGAAGTTCTTAATTACAGATAAATGTAGTCAACGACTGTCAACGACTGTTAGGCGCCTTAGGAGCCCACAATAAGAGTCACGTACAAAATTATTTATGGATAACGGTTCTTAGCTCTGACATAAAAAAAACAACCAGAGATGTTCCGAAAAGCGAAAGTCGATACAGCGATGCATTGTCAGGTTCCACCAAACCTCATCTCTATCGCCACTCACAAAGGACTCGCTCCTGGGTAATTGGCTTCTCCTGCTTCCAGGCCGCTTTTGTACCTAGCACACAGTAACAGCTCACCCCATGTCTAAATACACACCCAGTCCTTTGCCCCAGCGGCTCTTTACAGTGAGAGAAAGAGAGGAGTCCACAAAAAGGGGGAATGTCTCGTTTGTTAAATGCTGCGCTGGAACCCCAGCGCTTTCTCTTCTAAAACAGCCGACATCAGGGATGGCTGTTATTGTGCTGGCATGGATAATACGCTCGATGAAACTCAGTGGCAGTTGTCTCCTGAATGCAAGGCGAGGCAGCATAGCAGGAGAGAAGACACTGGGTGTGATAAGAGAGGCTTTGAAATGTACGATTAGCTTGTCCTAAATACGCTGGGGGACAGTCTGTTATCACGGCGAACACCGCAACATACTTTAATTTCATCTTAAGCCCTGTAATTAGGGAGCATTACAATCAACGAAACAAGACATATTAGTGGAATTATTAATAGTATATATATATTTTTTTTTTAAGAATAGTGCCCAAGTGTATGTATGTGTGTGAGTGTATGTGTTTGTATGTGTGTGTCTGTGTGTATAGCTATTTTGCACCTATTTAAATCTAATGTGTGTGGGTGCAGTTTTATGTATGTCCAATGCATATAGTGTCTAGCCAAAATTCGCACGCATTCAGTGAGATGTAGTTTGTGTTTTAAGATTCTAGTCGCAACATTGTTCTTTAATGAATAAATAATCCTGTGATTAACAAATACAGACATGGATTCATCTTTGAAACACTACTTGAAATTTGCCTTGTTGCATTTCTTTGGTTCATTAGCACCGATGTCCTCCTAGCATACCAAGCTCCCTCCTTTCTCATCACAACTCAGACATAAATGTGAGCCTGCTCCGTAGGACTCAATGGAGCAGCTGTAGCGACTATTTAAAGACGGCAACAGATACATGTGAATGAGACCAGACTTCCTCCCCCTAAACCAAGGACTGGAACCCATCTCCCTTCCGCCCCTTCAGCTCAACTGACCTTGGCTCTTTCAATTTTCACCTTTGTTTGCAACGTAACTTTCCCCCCTCCTTGATTATTTTACACCGTCGTGCACAATGTCCGCTCTTCTTAGAAGGAAGCTAAGAGAGGATAACAACAAAGAAGGGGCGTGACCTCTCAAGGCCTCTGACCATGGAGTTTTTCACACTTTGGGTCAATGCCTTACCTTTGATTTGAGTCTGAGTTTTCGTGTTTTCCCAGCACGGAGTTAAACACCGTCACGCTGGATGATACAGCAACCTGGACAGCTCCCATCTCCTATTTTCTACTACCCCTCTCTGCAGTGCAAGATTCACTAGACATGATAAAATAAGATTAAGTATAGCTAACAAAATTTGCACCTAAGTTTAGAAGCGCATTTTACATTGACCAATTTCACAGCAGCATGACCTGTTGAACCGGCTAGACAACTTGGACAAATTTGTCTAATTCTCTGTCTATATATATCTCTGTTTAAAAGCTTGCTCAAGCAGGTGTATGGTCTGGAACAGAGCCCTGAGCAGTAACATCCTACATGGTTCTGAAGCCACTGTTCCCTTTCTCTGGTCTTTTACATAACACAGCTCTGTGTTGCTGCAACCTGTCTGCACTCGCCTACCACTGGGCTCGCAGTGAGCCCGGTGGAGACCCTGAAGTGGGCCTGGTTACTCATGCAACACGCAGACAGTCTGTTGGACTAGTCGAACCATCACACATCAGACGATCTGTGAAACATCATGACCATCATGCTTTCTGTCTCCTGAACTACGTATGTCAGTTCAAATCTTCTAAAACCTTATTCAAAATATTGTCCACTCTAATGCCCATGCAAATGAATATTCATTTCTATCTTAAAAGGTTCAGTGTTTAAAACCCCATTGTGTACCTCCTAGGCTCATGTGCCATTTATAGAAAACATTATTTCCCTTTGAGTCACTGGATAAAAATACCTAAAGTGCTAAACGACGAAATACTAAATGTCACCATTGCATGTCAGAGTTCTCTGCAGGGCAATGTGACATCGCGGCAAATTCAGCGAACGACGTCAGAGCAGGTTGAAGGTTACATTCCCTCCGAGTGAGCCGGCCCAGATGGTGGGAGAGGTGTGCTTCTGCTGTGTGGTGTCCCACCGTGATTGGGCCCGGGGCAAGACGACGAAGAGTTCTCTCCTGCTTTAATGGCCGCTGCGCCATCGAGCCCCTCAAGGTGGAGGGGTGGGGGGGGGGTTACCATTGAGTGGCAGCCCAGGCATGTCATGCAGAGAGCTGAGGCTTTGAGCTAGATTCGAAATGATTCAGTGTGACAGAGAAACCAAGCAAAGACAAACCTGGTCAAATTCAAAGGATACGATTTGAATGTTAATGTTTGTCTCCGGCTGTAGGTCAGCTCTGATTTAGAGGGAGGAAGGCAAGAGTTATTTTTGTTTGTTTAAAATGATTTGAGTGGAAATGTTGTTTCCTCCCACCCATCCTATCCTCCTCCCTTAGTGACCCCTCATGAGATCAGCTGTACACAAGAGTGACTCTCTGTCAGTCGGTTTGGTTTACAATAGAAAGATAGCGTGTTAGCACAGCTGGTACCATAGCAAGGATCCTATAGGATGTTTTATTATGAGTGTGCAATTAGAAAAAATGGTCTCCATACGCCTTGAACTAGTTTCGGTACAAAAAAAAAAAAAGGCACATGCTGCAACAACAGGGGTTAGTGCACAGACAGATGGTTTCCATGGCAACATAATTTGATGAGATCTCTCTCTCAGAGCGATCAAAAAGAGAAAGGGGTGGTGGTGAGGGGGGCAGCTATTAAATAAGTAATAAGCTGGTACGGACAAACTCTGCTAACGCTGTTCTTTGGACGATTTGGACGTCAGTTTTTGCACAATGACAAAGCTTTATTCAAGCCGAGGCTAATTATTTCTTTGTGAATCAAAATCCAATTGCTTCCTGTGTGCACTGCATTCTCTGTGTGCTGCCAGCGCTGACAAACTGCCACAGAACTGTCATGGCAGATCACAGAATCTGAGTGACTGTGATCTGAAAAGGACCGTTAAGCATTCAGCATACAGCAGATTCAAAAAAAAAAATAACATGCAGGTGGGAAATATTACAGGTCTCAACAAATGCTTCATCAAAACTTTACAGAAATTATGCTTGTGTCTACAAGTGTTAAAACTCAAGTTCAAGTATTAGGGTGTCTGTGTGAAGGTTCCAGATGAGTAGGAACAAGGTATTCCATCAAAAAGCATTCTACTGTAAGCAGGATGGGCTTCAGACATCTTTTCAATCGGATTCAGGGACAACAAATTAAAAAGTTGCACACTCCACTCCCAAGCCTACTTTTACACTTCTAATGGGGCCACATCAATAGAGAGATTGAGCCCATACAAATACCATGGAATACCGTTCAGGATTTACAAAACTAGTCTTTGAGGCCAGAAATGAAACGAATGAACGAATCAATCTGACGCCTTTCACGCGTTTCGCCACACATCACTGAGTAACATGAAAACCATTTGAAAAGCATGATTATCGCAAAACACTGAGCGTAAAGTCAACTCAACGGGAATCATATTTATTAGTAAATAAAGCAGCCAAGGTATGGCTGCAATAGCCATGATAAACCTTCTTAATTATTCTCATCTGCTGATCTGCCTTGACCCTTGTGAGTGCCCTGACAAAAGTAATACTCTGTTTGTAATAATATTTATAATAATATGTTTAAAGAGACGATGTTTCACTTATGGATTTATACAATGGATTCCACAATTCGATGATTGATATGATGCCAATTATATTTAATTGATACTGGTTATGCTGGTGGTTATGTTCATGTGCATAATATAAATTCAAATATTTAGCAGGCAAAACTAATGAATTACTTACACGCCCTGATTGATTCAATGTGTGCATCAAATAAACGCTATTAACAAAAACAATATTAGCTGTGTTTTACAAGTTAACACCTTTAACTGGGCCGCTCTCTCTTGTTCTCTGATATATCTCACACTTTGCAAGTCCCTCTTTATGTCTCACACAGCCTAATCTCCTCCTCCATCTCACGTCTATCCTACTCTCCACCTCCTCTCTCCCTTTCCTCCCTATCCCTCCCTCTCTCCCCCTCTCTCTCTCTCTCATTCTGTCGTTCTGTCTCTCTGTCTTGCGGTGTGTGACAATATTCTCCACACCGTAGTTGAAAGAACATTATAAAGCAGCCGTGCTCACCGCGTCTTCTTGGCGGATTTTTTTAATCGTGATTGTGTAAGAATATTATGGGACAGTACAGGTGAAGATAGACCGGACGGAGAATGGGTTTACAGGGAGACGGCGATGAAGCCACAGGTCAGAAGGGGAACAGGGTGGTTGTAAGGAGTAGCTGTAGCCTCTGAGGTGAGGACCGAGCCAAGGCATGCTGCATTGGCCTCAAGACTCTCGCACTTAATTAAGAGGGCTTTGTTTCCCCTGGTACACTGGACAAATGACAAAATAACAAATCAATTGAATGCTATAGGACATCCACCCTGAAAACCAAAAGATTTATACATATGTAGATATTTATTTATCTATCTATCTGTAAA
>OLKM01000570.1:16579-21579 GCA_900291075.1 Melanogrammus aeglefinus | reverse complement strand
GCATGGCTCTCCAAGGCCCTGCCTCCCGTCTATTTCTGCTGTCCGCCATGTGGTCATGCGACAAACAGCATGCGTGTGTACGTCACAACGGAGAGCTTCTTCCTCACACACACATGGCGAGACCAAACTCATCACCGGGTCACACGGCGAGAAACGACTCATCAGCATGATCTGATCCATGGGCAGTGTTGCATCTCTTCTATAGGGGTTATAGACAGTTTAAAGGTACTGTGTTCAATCCCCAACGTCCGCACTTCAGCCAGTACTACTCAAACCATCTTTGAGCGAGACGTCTCACCCCTACTTCCCTGTGGCTTGCGTTGGATGGATGTGTCCGCTCTGACTACTTATAAACATTCTACAATAGTGTGGCTGCAGAGTGGCTGGGCTTCACTGGCTGAGTACATAATGGCCCACACCTCTCCCTGTCAAGCTTGCCCGCAGGACACAAACAGTTTAGCAACCCCTGGGACTTAAGAAGCAAAAGAAAACGAAAACATTGGTGTTACTTTTAGCCTCTACAGCACGAGACACATTGGGTTTTGATGCGAACATGGTGTGCTGTACATTTACGCTTAATAAGCGGTCGGGAACCAAAGAAACAGCTTACAGATAGGATAGGCTGGCGCCTTGACAGCTTAGCTAATTAAAACATAAGTGGGTCTGGTCACGTCCAGCGCCTCATTATATTCAACCATGAATCAGTAATGCAATCTTCTTCCCGGTACATCCCCCCGTCCTCTTATTGCTGTCATTCAATTGCACAGGCAGGACAAATGGAAGAAGATAGTGCTGGAAATGGAGAGCTTTCATCAGATACTTTGGAACATAATTCAGCCCAGTGGGGGGGGGGGGGCTCCGCGGTCCCCCTCCACTCACTTTGAAATAGTTAAATGGAATAATGTTCAACCTCCTCACCCTAGCATGTGTCTTCCTCTTTTTCTTCATTGCACACTCTTATTAAAGACCAGCAAAACCAACCCACCCCGTCCTTTTCTTATATTGTTTTTGTTCAACCCATTTTTTTTAGTTCTTCCAGAAATAATAATCAGCTCAAAGATGATCCAGCGTCAGCGTTTTTGCTCTCCATGCGGAGGTAAACAGTGGATTTAAATACAAAACGCTTTTGTTTGTGGGTGTTGATGTTGTTGCGGCAGGAGATTTGTATAAACCCGCCCCTAGTGCGACAACAAGGAAACAGTAAAATATTTAAAGTGAGATTAATATTTATGCTGCCGTATGATAGTTTGGAAACAAAGCGTAAACACAACAACCGCTATATCAACACATGAGTCATCAGATACCTCAGAGGCCCTTGTAATGCCTCCATACTGTCCACCCACTCAGCATTGAGATATGAACACAACGTACATATAATGTATCATATCATTATGTCCTCATGAAAACGTCATCACATTGACAAATCCCCACTCAGGCCGTGCAGGTAAATGTCGAGGTCTCAGCTGTGTGGCTGTTCTGCTTCTAGCTACAGCTATTGACACCCCATGCCCCCCATCATAGTTTCTCCACCCCCCACTGACACACCCGGTCCCCCCCCCCCCCCCCCAGGTAAATGCTACATCCCCCCCCCAGGGGGGCGGGGCTCTGTCTTGGGGCGTGAATGTGATATAAAGGGAGGCTCCCTGCGATGGCCCCCAGAGGGCGTTAGCATGAAGGGCATTTCACTGTCAAAATGTCGACGGCTCCACCAGGAACGTCCCTTTTTTGATGAGCACAGCCCCCCTGCAAACTGGGAGGTCTCTGATGTGCATCAGTGGCTGCATGGTTAGGTCACCAGATCCCTCCAACTATTCACTGCGGCTGTAGTGACGAGGATCTAGGCCAGCTGCACTGCTACAGATCTGGGGGGTTGAGAGACAGACTGAACGTTAAAAGCATGGATGTGTGTATGAAAAGTCACAATCTGAACAACGGCTCCACTCATATCAAAAGCAAGTCTGTAAAGCCACAAGGTTAGAATACAGAATACAGTGCATATGAAATGAAGACTGACGGCAGCGGCCCGCAACGACAAGAGATGAGCAGAGTGGCTGACCGTTTCAAACCAAAGGCACACATCAGTTCCGGCTGTGTGGAAGTCATCTTCGGCCGTGAGTAGGAGATGAGCTGAGATGTGAATACAGGCTCTAGAGCTAGCATGCTGCTGGCTCTAGAGCCCCAAACACACACACACACACACACACACACACACACACACACACACACACACACACACACACACACACACACACACACACACACACACACACACACACACACACACACACACACACACACACACACACACACACACACACATACATACAGTCTGTGCATTACAAGTAGCTCTGGTAGGTGGTGAGATGTGCTTGACGTCTGCTTGTTGGCAGATTGTCTGTACATTACCTTTATTTTTTTCTTTGAGAGCAAGAAGGACCGACTCTCCAACGGCCAAAAGTCATAAGTGAACATCTGCTCATGAAAAATATATATTTGTTCTTACAACGGACCCAGACTCTTTCTCGGGTCTTTGGTTGCCAAAGTTATTGGAGGCAGCGGAAGAAAACACAGCTGAATGGAGAAATTATTAATAAATGAACCAATCAGGATTGCGGCGTGGAGCTTGCACACGGTCTGCGTGTATGCTAATAGCCGCCTGCCAGAATGAAGACAAAAGGCAGCGGGTGCTAGATTTGCAAAGCTCACTTTTTTTTTTATCTAACGCCTGATTTGGTGTTCTGGAAGCAGTCCATTCAGTATTTCATTTACAGATTAACGCATTCCTGGCAACAAGGCCGGTGCAATTGCTGAAACAGTAGGGGGACATTGTCCACCACATCTCTAATCCTGGAATGACAATGGAAATCTTCAGCCATGCAGTGTCCAATGGCTTGGATTGGTTTCTGGTTAAAACTGATAGCCGAGTCTGATTGAAACCTTGTTGCAGTGTGTGAGCTGAAGCATAACAGAGCATAAGGTAGCCGAAAGATAAGGAATAATTGCGACACCTGAAACAACCACTTCCACAAGTTTGTTGAGATGAACTCAAGCTTAAACTGAGCACTTTTTCACCACAATGTCACAATGTTTCACCATGTGACCAAAATCCACACATTGAATGGCTGGATTGCTCGATTGTCAGGTCAGAGGTTATTTTTGGAACATCATTGTGTGCAGAGAACGTGAGATAATTACCAAAAGCTCAATAGCTCTTAGTTTATAGTTTGTTTTTACGTTGTTTTTTTTCCTTATGCCAACATCGAATATGAATACATTTGTGTTTAGAATTGTGAAATATCTAATCCGTCTAACTACAATGATATGCTTGTCTACGGTTTACCTTATAGCCATAATATATATGGATATATCTCAGCCAGTGTGAAAATTACCCTTTGGACTCATAGTCCTGTGGCTGCTCTCAAGGATCGATGGTAATCAAGGGCTCTTCAGCATCTCCCATGCATCTATTCGTCTTGATGGATTTTTCAGCCTAAGAAGAGGTTCTCACTTTAGTCCATATAACGGAGTGGCCACTAAAACAAAGCTCAAGTCAACAACATTATCACAGCCAAGACACAGGAGAAATATAGATATTATATATATATACATATAATATATATATATATATATATATTTATATATATATATAAATTATTATATATTATATATATATTATATATATATATATATTATAATAATATATATAATATAATATATATAATAATATGATGTATATGATGGAAGATTTCTCTTAAGATTAATGATGGTGATGCAAGACAATGATGAAGAATATGATTCTGAGGATGATGAAGATCATAATGTTGAGGATGATTATAATGGAAATAATGAAAAAGACGGTTGCGATGAAGATGATGATTATGCTGACGACGCATCCATAAAGGAAGCCCACAACCAACTGCTTGTCTTTCATTGTAGTGAACTGCCCATTGGGCCACACTCTCTGGACCACAATACACACATGAAATCTGAACTGTCGTGACAACTGCTGAGTGCACAGGGTCACAAGTTCATGGTGGAGTGGGGTGGGCGAGGCGGGGAGGCTGGTGGGCGGACAGTTGTTGGGGATCAGACGTCAGTTCACGGTATTAAAGCTTGTTCCGGGGCTTTTTTTTTCATCTCTCTCTTTCTCCTTTTGTTATTGGTTTTTTCCATGCTGGGGAGTGTGACGTGAGGGCTCTTCATTGCACTTGTGACTCGGTTAATGACTCCTGCTTGTGATTACTCAGGTCAGACCACGCACTTACATAAACGACGACTCGTGCTCAGTGTGTGCGTTGTGAGTGTGGTGGCCATTTTGCTTTTAATGGAACAGTTGGTTTAGAAGGGCTTGACATTGTAAGCTAATGGTTATTTTTATCAAACAGTAAACGACCCAGTCAAACTGAACGATTTAGGATAAGAAAAATTAATTGGAAACAAACACCATGTCTTTGTAGATTTCTCCCTCATTTCAGCCAATTTTCCAATACAAGTGTGACACTTTTGATTCAGATATTCATAATGTTAGCTCGTTAAACTTTCCTATGGTTAAGGGCATTCCTGGCATGTATTTTTAAAGAGCAATACGATATAACATAAGACATGGGCTACGGGCGTTCCTCTCTTACTGAAGGGACTGGTGAGGCCCCTGTTCTCACTCTCGGCTTCTCTGCAAAGGTTAAGCAGCAGAGAGCTCCAGCACTCGTTTCGACGGCTATAATTAAAGACTTTGGCTGGACAAGGGTAAGCAATTAGAGTGGCCTCTCAACTGTGGCTGTCCCCAAGGAGGTGCCAAGAGGTACACCCACTCGCCCATTAATGTTTAAACCGGCCTGATTGAGTTGAATAATTCAGATTTTCTCTCCCCTACTTAAGGTAAGGAGCAATCTGGTCTGGTTACAGCCCCTCAGGACCCCGAGGCCCCAGGTTCAGGACGATTGGGCCGTGGATTCCAGTAGGGGTAGCGACCCTTCTCAAGAGGCCCCGGCAGATGAACCAGC
>OLKM01000570.1:0-16554 GCA_900291075.1 Melanogrammus aeglefinus | reverse complement strand
GGCGTTCCTCTTACTGAAGGACTGTAGGCCCCTGTTCTCACTCTCCGCTTCTCTAGCCAAAAGGCTCTAAGCAGCAGAGAGACCTCCAGCCACTCGTTTCTCGACGGCTAATTAAATATAAGAGACTTTGGCTGGAGATCAAGGGTAAAGCAATTAGAGTGGCCCTCCTCAACTGTGCTGTGTCCAAGGAGGTGCCAAGAGGTGTACCACCCACTCGCCACATTTGAAATGTTTTCTTTTAAACCGCGCTGACTTAGAGAGAATATAATTCAAGATATCTCTCTCCCCTAGCTTTAAGTAAGGAGCAATCTGGTCTGGTTACGGCCCCTCAGGACCCCGAGGCCCCAGGTTCAGGACGATTGGGCCGTGGATTCCAGTAGGGGTAGCGACCCTTCTCAAGAGGCCCCGGCAGATGAACCAGCTGGGGAAAAGCAGGACCAATGAAGTAGTGAAGTGGTCATCATCTGTTAAAAGATGTACTGCAGAATTACATAACATGGTTTCTGTGTTTATATGAATTATTATTTTAAAAGTATTTGCTGCTTAAACCATGTAAATCATTTCAAAATAGCCATAAGCATATAAACATAAGAGGAAAATAAAATCATTTTGGTTTGATTTGAGCATGCGGTCAAGCTACAGCGCGCTTTGTGTACGGATTCTAATCCATTATTCACAACCTCTACTGCACTCGCTGTAGCAACAAGAACAGCCATGTGGTCAACTTAAGGCGAAATTCCCTGACACAACGACTGACGTTTTTGATGTTACTACAACTCCGGTTCCCATTTGTAGAACCTATTTATTTGCTTGAACAAATCCCTGTTGCCTGTGCGCTCCGGCAAAAAGCCGGGTTTATCTATATTGATCCCATTGCTTGCCATTGCTTTTGGCAGCCTTCACATCCTCATTGTGAAAACACTGTTACCTTGGTAACAAGCGCACTACAATAAGGGCATCTTAGGAGACAAACAAACGGCGGTGTGCAGCATGATGCAGGCTGTGCTATGTGATGGATTTACGTAATAAAGGACATTACGCGTGCAGATCATCTTGTGATCTCCACAGCCGCCGCCGTGAAGACCACTCTCTAACAGGCTTACGCTGCAGTTCAGGCATTTGAGTTGTCCTTTTTTTTTCAGGAATGTTCTCAAAGATATGCTCTCACGATGGAGACAGCAGTAAGCACCTTAATATTTGCAATAATAAATTTTAGAATAAGTACATAGGGCTTCTTAAGACAGGTAATGACAGAGACTGCGGTTTTTGTTTGACCAAAATGGGAGATTTTATATGGTATGGTTAAATACAATTCCACTGCAATAATTTGACCTAGGTAACCTTGGCCTTTTACTTTGCTAAAATAATTGATTTCATGATGAAATTTTTGATTCATGAATTCAGAATAACACTGAGTATTTTGTCCTACATCAGGCATTCCATTGTGAACAAGGTGAAAAAATGATTAAATGTTAGCCACACCAAACACACTCATAAAAAGAATCACCGATTTAATCAAGGCACGATTCAGATATCTTATCAGCCACTCAAAGAAAAACACTTTCAAGAAAGAATCTTCCGACCAAAAGAACAAAGAGAATTTGCTATTTTGAAGAAACGGCTAGCAATATCGTATTGTAGATAGGGTTATTATTAAATCAATGCAATGTATGCAATGTAGGCTATTATATTAATATCAACAATATTGTAACAGGAAAAAAACTTGGTTCCTCCCTGTGGAAAAGCCACACATTGTTAAATAATAAAAACAAAGGAAAAAGTGTTCAGATTGGTCTGGCGGATTTCCGATGTTTTTCTGTATGGGTGTGTGTATGCCTGCATATGTGTGTTTGTTTCTGTGTCAGTATCCACACCATAATAAGGAGGCCCAGACAGAAGCTGCGTGCCATTTGCACTGTCCTGGAAGAACCTGGACAGCGATCATCCTTTGCCTGGCTGAGCCTGTTCCCATCCAAAATCAAATTACTATATTTTCCAACCTTCCGCACGTTGCAACAAACAGATGTAGCCCACAGGCACAGCACAGAAGAACATATTACTTTAGTTGCAAACATGAGAAATCTGCTGTGACGTTGACGTCATCATTGAAATGATTGTTATTACCTTTTGTTCTAAGCCCTATGAGAATTGAATGTGCCGAATCCGTCACCTGATATTGTTATCCTATACAGACTTGACTAGACGTAGGCTCAATACATTGATCAACAAATTTTTTTTTTAGTTATGTTAGGATGAAAATTAATATTTTGATAGAATCGACCACATGGTAAATTATTAAAACATCAACAAAAAGGAGTTCTGAATGTAAAATTAAATATATTGGTTGATGACAAGTGTTTGCTTGTATGTGTGTGTGTGTGTGTGTGTGTGTGTGTGTGTGTGTGTGTGTGTGTGTGTGTGTGTGTGTGTGTGTGTGTGTGTGTGTGTGTGTGTGTGTGTGTGTGTGTGTGTGTGTGTGTGTGTGTGTGTCAAGAAATACTGCTTTCTAAGCACATGTAATGACTTACACTGCCCTCATTAAAGTACAAATCGGTTATTTTATTTTTCGTTTCCCAAGTCCACATGAGACTGTGTGTGTGTCAAGAAATACTGCTTTCTAAGCACATGTAATGACTTACACTGCCCTCATTAAAGTACAATCGGTTATTTTATTTTCCGTTTCCCAAGTCCACAAAAACAACCTTGTCATTATTGAATAGTGAACAGTATGTAAGCACCAATTAAGCAACTGCTAAGTAAAAGATTATACAGACAGGTAGTAAAAGAGTATACAGGCAGGGAGAATCGAGAGAGTTGTATTTACTGGAGACAATCGAGGCAGAGGTACAAATACGCCGGGCGGAAGAAGAGTCGAGGGGTACGGACGCTGTGAGAGGTTATCCAGGAGATCACAGAGAGGTGAACGCTGGGACGCTAGACATGGAGGTACCAAGACGGACTGGCACAGAGGGAGGAACACCCGCTGGCCAGAGACACAAAGAGGGGAACGATAACGAGGGACAGGTGAAGACCATTAAGGTGAGGGAGGACAGTCACAGGCGGGAAACACAAGGAGGGCGGGATGGATCTGAAACCAGAGGAGTTGTGAGTAAATAAAGATTAACACAGAAAATAATGGCAGAAGACAAGAATCAAACAAATAATACATTACATAAGGAGCAGGGCAAGACATGACAATTGTGAGGTCGAATTTAAGAGGTTTGAAGATAGAGTGTTGACGGCAGTTCTGCTTTGTCCATGCTGCATCTACAACTAATTAGTGGTGGGATCATGCAACCCATGGGTTTCAAACAGAAAAGAGACTGCAGTGGGTTTCCCAATGGGATTTGTTAATGCTGTTTGTCAGGAGAACAACAAGGAAGATGTGCTGGCTAGGGGAACAAAGGGTCAGTTAGTTTCTGTGTGAGCAACTCACTTGCATTTCCAATCTTTGCTGCTAACGTCACACCGATCGTTTCAAAGTGGTGCATTGTGTTTCATGTGCTGCTAAAACTCATACTGTTGGCACATCTGTTGTAGTCACTGTCTGTTCTACTTAATGAATCCCAAAATGTTTGGTTACAAAACACAATTATTTTTTCAATCAATAAATCTATGTCATATCAACGACATGGATTTATTGATTTTTTTAGTAGAAAGAAAATGCATGCTTGGTTAAGGATCTGGGCCAACCGGTCAAATAATGGATCTTTGTTCTTGTGCTCCACATTAAAACAATAATCAACAGACTATTTGAACTGCATATTAACGAGCCTGGTCTCACAGGAATCCGTGAAATGACTACGGACGCTTAACTCAAAATCCGTGGGATCATTACGGAAACACGCCGATTTAAGTTAAGCGTCCGTAGTCATTTCACGGATTCCTGTGAGACCAGGTTGATATATATATAACATATGGAGAAGCCCATTCACCCAGGGGACCATGCATGAGATGAGGGTGGATAGGTTATGAGGGCCGTATTCACGTGACGTCGGACCCGAGCTGAAGAAAGGAGCTCATGGCGGCGAGGCGGGCAGATGCCTTGATGTCCAAACAGATCCAACAGATCCATCAGGGCTGGATCTGTCCTCTGGTGGCAGTTGACAAGAGATTCACTAATTTCCCTGATCCAATTTGCTAGCCTGACCTACAAATGCAGTTACAAACATGGGCCCACACGTGCACGCACGCACCCACCCACACCCAGTCAGGTCTTTGATTCCGGCCTCTTGTTAGAATAGCGTTGATTCACACTGAATGGTTTCCGATAGAAATGACTTGAATTGATTTCAATTGGTTTGTCTTGTTAAATATCATGCGGGAACCAAAGCCATTAAAACGTTTGTCGCTGGCTATATCGCTGTCACTTGTGTGTTATTTGCGTGATATGGGTGGGTGCATTAACTGCATATTACATGGCGACAGGCCGAAGGCAACATTATCTCAAATGACATCTCATCATCCACTGAGGCTCGAGAACATATCAGGTGCTTGAGTTCGTAATCACATTGATTATTCAGGCAACAAATTCAATCATTTGTACAGTATTTGATTTCTAAAATGTTCTGTTATTTTATTTATTAGGAGGGGGGCGGGGGGGTAACTGGCTCACTGTCAGTTCATGAAGGATGAGTCTTCTCTTTAAAAGACAAAACAAGTAAGAGAAACCATCCAAAGGGTATTCTGTCGGTACAGACGTGAAGGCAGGTGAGGCTTGGAGACGGTAGCAGAGTCCATTAGAGAGCCCAGGATGGATGATTCAAACAGTGCTGCCCCTTACCAGTGAGTCAGAATCAGTGAAAGGTTACAGGCACCCAAATCCCCCCTGCGAGTGCTCCGGAGCGTTTACATAAACACAAGATTTGTAGGGTAACAATTTTGTCCATGGAAATGCCACCAGCTTGCTGTATTGATTAAAGAAACCCTAGATAGTAAATGCTGATTCTGTCTGTCCGTGGCCATCTTTCAATCTATTGAGTGATCGACCAATCAATCAATCTATAACCTTTAATAAAAGTATTTTTTCCTATAAATAAAAATAAAAGACAAATAATTGAGACTGTTTTTCCAAGGTGTGTCTTAAAACCCACATTTTGCCTATGCCTTTCCATCCCTACACCCCAGCATACTCACAAATAATATTAGCATATATTACTCTTATTATCTTCTGCTGTAGCCACCATAACCTCTTCTAGAGCAGATAGCAGTACGAAATGCAGGGGTCAAATATTGCAGTATAATTTAGGTATGCCTTAAGGCGGGTTACTAAGTCAATTACATTTCTCTATTTAGGAATTTCCTATATGCTATGGGCAACAAGGTGTTTACGAAGATTTTCTTGGATAATTGGTTGAGATCAGACCTACTGCATATTTTAATGCATAATAAGAGGAATGGGTTCATGCAGATTTCCTATTATAGAATTTATTTCCTTTGAAGGAAATCTGGCATTCTGGAAATTTGGGGAACATCAGTGTATTCATTTGTAGGTGTTGTTTGTTTATAATGAAAACAGTGTACTGCTTTCACTCTGTGTATCTAAATAAGATAATGCCTCCGTAGTAGCACTTTTTTTAACTTAATTCAGCCTTGCCGTTTCAAAGTGCTGACGGTGTAAAAAGAGTGAAACAGTACAGCCATTTTAATGACAAGTCTGGTTTTAATGTCCATGGAATCTGTGTGTATTCCCGGGTTGATGATGAACCCTGTGTGGAAACAAACGCATGTTTCTAAGAGCTCTATTGCTACTAGAATGATCATGATCCTGTTAAGAACCAGGCTGAAGCTTCCATGATGCAATACTACGTCAACAATTGTAAACTGTTCAAAGTACAACCAAAAAAAAATTCCAACTTTTTCTGACGTCAGGCCAAAAAGATAACTGACAGATAAATTTAATAATAATCAGGGCAATCATTTTCTTTTCTCCATGTTCTTTCCAGGCAAAGAAAAAAATATTTAAATGCAAACTTGAGTTCTGCACATCTTTGCTATGTGCCCTGAGAAAGGTAATTATGGTAAACAAAAGAAGAGGCAGTGGATGTAAACCCAAACCAATAGTGGCCGAGGAATTCAGAAGCCATATTGTCTTAACAACACTGAACCAGAACTGCATGGCAGGGGGTTATTTCAGCCTGTCCTCCCACACTGTCATGCAATGTTGTAATTAAATATTATGTTAATTGCAATTAGAGCTTTTAAGGAGCTTCAGGACTTCATTAGCGGCTCCGGTAAGTGGTAATTTTCGCCTTGGAAATGAAACATTGCCGTTGTTCCAGTGTTGCTCTCCACAAAGCTGTGATGGGCCCATTGTTCTCCTAGTCTCCATTGGGAAAACAACAAAGAACAGAATGCACCATTCTCTGAGTTCAGACGATGGAAATGACATCGAAGGCCATGGTGGTGTGAGCATATCTGTCTATGTGGGTTGTGATGGTGGTGGTGGTGATAGTGTGTGTGTGGGGGGGGGGGGGGGGTATGTGTATTTTGAGCTTTGTTTTGTTTGTGCTGGGGTGCTACAGATTGTTCCCTTGGTTTGGTCAGAATTAGCATATATAAATGATGCTACTGTGTGATCCGCATTTGTACATGTCCATATCTGCTACAGAGATGCAACAGTACAGCCCCAGCCCCGCTACTTTAACACTATAGAGCTCAACGGTGTCTGCCCAATTTTTTGAGTAGCTTCAGTGAATTTCCCATCCATTCACGTCACTGACATTTCAGAAAATCCTGAGCCTAGAAGTAAGAAAAGCAACTAGGAGTTGAATCCTGACCACAAAACATAAGCATCGTTCAACCTGGTCTCACAGGAATCCGTCAAATGACTACGGACGCTTAACTCAAAATCCGTGGGATCATTATGGAAACACGCCGATTTCCGTAACATGCGCACGGACACAGATCCCCGTTTCACCGAGCGAGTCGACCACGGGCGCTTAACTCAAAATGAATGGTTTTACATGCCGTTCTGTGGAAGACGAAAAAGGTGCAACCGTGCTCTGGGGACACGATTCAATAGATTAACGGTTGTGCGCATGAGCACGAAATCACGTGACATATAGGTGATATATATATAGTCATTTGACGGATCCCTGTGTGACTAGGTTGACTCGCTCGGTGAAACGGGGATCTGTGTCCGTGCGCATATTACGTAAATCGGCGTGTTTCCGTAATGATCCCACGGATTTTGAGTTAAGCGTCCGTAGTCATTTCACGGATTCCTGTGAGACCAGGCTCCATCGTTTGTTAGCATCGCTTACTGCCCTTACTCGCTGTGTTGTTTTGTTTGTGCGACAAATCAACAACCGAATGTGATTCAAAAACTACGAAGCAGTCTAGAACCGTTGATCGATCGTGTATCAATCTCGTCAAACCAAGTTAAAGTTATAGAACGATATTGGACATTCAGGCTCTGTAGAAAAGTGATCGAGGAGAACCACACACAAAAGCTCAAATAATGGAATCTAACCAATACAATAGAATACGGAACAAAAGTACAATCAATATTTATTAGCAGTGACATTAAAGCATCAATTTATTTGATTTACTTACGTTTTTTGCTCGCTTGCCTCATTTTTCTGAATTACAGATCCGTTAAACAAGAAATTAAATTTGGATGGCCTTTTGAGTGAACAACTCTTTGTAATTACGCTCACTAATGCATGACTATCTCCTTAGCAGAGGTTTCACTCAACACTACCGTCACAGCAAACTAGCTTCAGGCTTGCACGTTTAAAGGAAGCTTCCTGTGTCTAGTGATGTGTTATTGTAAAGATAATGTTGAATTATTGCCATTTTAATAGCATCATTTCCTTGCTGTAATTATACGCCCGGTGACGCACAAGGTTGTCTTTTCTCTCAAGCAAGTGGAACCTGTGAACCCAATCATAAAGAAGTTTTTCGCACAATTGTTGTGCCATGGCAAAAGTTTGCAGGGGCTGAAGTGTTTTGTATATGACATTAAGATATGCAGTTAACATGGAAACAAACTCTATCTGAACCGCCCCTACCCTGTATAAGAGCTGCACCCCCTAGGGTCCACCACAGCACACCGGCCATGGAGAAGGCAGAGATAAACTGAAATGACGATGAGGATCTGAAGGGCATGTTCACATCATGTGGGAAAAGCGAGGGTCTGCTGTTGAAACACCTTACGTAATGCTCATCCAGCACGCCACTCCACAGATGGCCCGGGAAAGGTAGGCAGTTTCCCGCTGCAAATCTATTTCCATAGAACAGCGGTAAGTGCTCTTATACACCCCCCCTCCCCTCCCATACCCCCACCCGCCCCCCATATGCGCACGCCCACACTCTGACAGGACTCTGAAGCACCTGATGAGCAGCAGTGCCCGAGCCAGATACCGCGATTAAAAATGGATGCCGTTGCGGCGAAGCAGAGAGGCATGTCAGTGTGTTTCTGCAGTTAACACACAAACCAATGAAAAGGACAACAGAATGATAATGATGATGACGAGCATACTAATAACATGCAGTCACATTGACGTTGTCGTAGGGAATATCAGGCTTCTCTGGGTCATCGATTACGGCGAGTGAGACAGAGTGAGCCCAGTCCCCCTCCAAGAGGAGACGTAGGTGATGGATGATAGTTTTACTGTGTTTTCAGCCTCTGCTTGTCAAGCAGTCAGCTCAATGGTAAGAATGAAAAAGACTATACAGAGTAACGATAAGGCTAAATGGGACATTGTTGAGATCCAATCTACAAAATATGTATGGCGAAATAATGAGCCTGTATACATTAATGTATAGGCCTGTATAAGGTGTATGGTATATTCCTACCATTGGATATCCCCCTCAGGGAGGAGTATATGCTATGTCTTCCTTTGGACAGAAGGCATATAATCCTGCTGCTAGAGAAGGAAAGGGTTATACACACTATTTTTTGCTCATCTTTTGATTAAAGTGAAAGTGAAACTCATACCTCATAGAGCCACAACGGCTGTAATGCTAAATGCATTTAGATTCCGGATCTTTGAGTTCCCACACAGTGATTTGGGGGTTGTGTTCTGCAAATCCTGATAAAGCCTCAAAAGCTTTTCAGACTCGAAGAATCAGTGACAATAGCAATGCTTCCAGAGTCTAATATGTAAAAAAAAAAAAAGGCACGCTTTGGCTGTGATTAACTGCTATGATAATATGGATGTTACAGCAGATTGTGCTTCTCCATTAATCAAGCAATCCCCCTGACCAGAGAGGGCAAAAGAGTGAAAATCCTGACTCAGTAATTCAAATGCCACAGTCAATGAAGGCTTTGAATACTCTTTTATGGCAATTATAAAGCACAGCCAAATACCAGAGGTTTGTGCTGCCATTATGTCCTAGGCTAGGGTTTCCCTATTCAAACCTTAGGCAGAACTTACCGAAAAGGACTGAAGATAACTTATCACATAATTTACCGCAGCATAATAGGAAAATACAATAACAAGCTGAACAGGAAACTGGCCCAAGCTGCGATGCGGCGAGTACTCTGGGACGCTCTCCTTGTGCTATTAGTTCCCTGGAACGCGTTCTCTGAGTGAATGTTGGCCAAACAAAAGAGCATGTTAGACCTTTAGGCCAGGCAGAAACCAATGAGATGTTGAATGGCTACGTGAATGCAAGAGTGGATAAATTATTCAGCAATAGGATTGAATAGCTGTGCATCAGATTCTGTGAACGTGTTCATGACACAGATGCTGGAGGCAGCTATTGGCTTATTAATGAAATACGGATGTCAGGAAACACATAAAGATATTGCTGAGCATGTGTGTGTGTGTGTGTGTGTGTGTGTGTGTGTGTGTGTGTGTGTGTGTGTGTGTGTGTGTGTGTGTGTGTGTGTGTGTGTGTGTGTGTGTGTGTAGCACATTGTTGTTTAGGATACGAATCAGGCACCAGGGAATATAGCTTTTTTTTATTCTTCTTCAGCTAAACCACATGCGCTTTTTAAGCATGTAGCGAAAGGAATGAACTCTTATTGACCCCATGGGGTCGGTTGTGATTAAGTACCAATCATGTGACGAAGGGACCATGGAGAATCCAGTTGTTGAATCTTCTGCCAAGGTTCCTTGCTGAACTACTACTGGGGACCCAGCTCTTTCTAGGCACTATCCCACGCCAATGAAATAGCCCCATGTTCAATGTTTATTCACGGGAAATTAGTTCCTTACCAGACATTTATATTTTTTCTTCTTCAGCAACAGCATCTACCTGCTCTTCAAAAGTATTTTGTGAGTGGAGTCCAAAACTAGGTTATTCACAAATCACCCTGTGTGTTTTTTTTAAGATGGAGGTAAAGTTTCAGTAGGCGTTCCTACTCAATAGAAATTGTATTAAAAACTTGCTTTGTTGAATTTAGTAGCAACTAGCAGTGAAGTTGCAAACAGATTGCAACCAACTGAATATATTGTGTAAGGTGCAAGTCGGTATTTCTGTTTAAAAAAAAAGCAACATTAATTTCAATCATGCCAAGGTCGATGCGAATAAATCCGTTTTACCAATTTCAATCAGGTATCTTTGTCATAGTCAGCAGGGTCACTGTACGTGTTGTAGGAAATAGCTGAGGAAATAACCTATTTTTGTAAAACATGGTTTATTCCAAAACGCCCATCCACTGATCACTGATATTGCTGCCCTTTGCAACAATATTTTCCCCTTGGATTAAAAAGGGAAACTTATTGGGATGCCAAGAACAAAGAGCAAGGCAAGTAATCGTTATTGTTGTTATTATTCCGCCACGTTTGCCTTACACAGCCTGAACCGCTCGTACGCTTTTTATGAAACTTTCTACAGCTGTAGAAGCTGACTCATGATTAACATAGAGCAAATATTACACTGACTGGCCCAAAGGTGGCGCTATAACAATAGTCCAAAAATGCATACTTTGAACATGCATAGCTCGTGAACCCTTTGACTTACACTCAGTCATGAAACTTTGCCCACACATGCATATCATCATGATGAACAAATCTGCCTCAAGAACCTATGTCTTTCTTTGAATAGATTTTACGCCCATCTTTAACTTTATATAAAAACACTCAATTCCCTGAGGACCTTAGGTTTTTTGACTTAGACAAAAAATCCTTTAGCACATATCATCTATGGACCAATGTCTGCAATCTGAGATAAACCGGAAGTCTGTGCAATAAAAGATAAAAGCACCCAGGAGCCATTGACTTCTTTAAAGGGTGTGGTTTAAAATGCGTATCAACATCAAAATGGACCCCCATGATCTTGATCCAATACAAAAAGTTTTTCAGAATCGAATTTTGAACAAGATCAAGTCGACATATTTTCCATTAGGGCATGGCATCTAAATTATTACTAAAATCACCACAGTTCATAGACAGAATATTTGATTTGAGAGGGACCCACTTCGTGGCTGTTGGGGACCAAAATTTCAAACGGCTCAAGTAAAATGAAGTCGATTGACAAAACAACATGGCTGCCAGAGGCTCAAAATCGTCAAAATGTAAGTTAATGCCAAAAGGCAAGGTTAACTTAAACCAATCACCATCAAAGTTGATTTAGTCAAAGGCACATTGGTCAAGATGAACCTCTCAAAATTGTATCCATATCTGGAACAACGGCAGTTAACTGAAAATGCATACTTTGGACAGCCATATTTTCTGACCCCTTTCACTTACTGTCATGAAATCCTGTAGAAATTTGTCTCTCATAGTGTTGAGGACATGTTCCTAGGAAACCAAGAACCTGTAACAAAATGGGTGGACGTCCATATTAGCCCAATCGCGGTTGGGTTACTAAAGATGGGGTTAACTTGAGTCAATCATCACCAAACTTGGTGTACTAAAAGAAGCATTGGTCATGGTTAACCAGGCTACAGTTCATCAAAGTAGGACGATAGGGGGCGCTAAATGATCAATGAAAACTTTAAAGACTCATAACTCCTCAGCCTTTTGACGTACGGTCATGAAAGTTTGTTCACCCATCACCAGATCCAAGCTGAGGCTATTCCAGCGTTGTCAACCGTATACAAACAAAAAAGGTCTTAATGGCCTTCGTCAGGGTCTTTATGGTCTAAGCACGGTCTTAATGGTCTACCAGGATCTTCAAGGTCTGTGTCAGGGTCTTAATGGTCTGTCAGGGTTGTATTGGTCTGCTTTAGGCTTGGCATCCTTAAAATGCTGCTTGCAGCTTTAATTTATAATTGAAACCTGTTAAGTCATAGGATATTTTGTTTGTTTGTGAAAGGATGGAAATAAGTTAGTCTTCACCTGCTAGCATTTGAGACAGGGTTAAGACACTTTTTAACGGTCTGAAATGCAAGTGGGAAGCGTCAAACGCAAGTAGCTTTGTGGGCGGTTCTATGGCAATGTCGCTATTATAGGCGGCAGATAAATGACTCTTGCGCCCATTGCAAATCTAAAAAGGGTTGCCCTGAAGTTAGCCTAATTACCCGTAGGTGTGGTTTGGGCGTAACGTGCAATAAACCAATGAGAGTGCCAGCTCCCATCCCTTTAAGAGCCATGAGCGCATTCAAACCTGATGAGTTGATATTTTGACAGCGCATTTGCAGTCTCGGATCAGACAGATGCATGACCACATGAACTTCAAACTTCAAATGGCTCATTTTATGGCATAATGGTCTAATTCCCACATGGAAATGCGTTTTCGTTCATGGCGACTTAGGCTACATTTACACGATGACGGTCTGAACAGAAGACGCAAAATTGGCGTCGCGTCTTCACTTTTTATTCCGCGTTTCCGCAAAAGTGTGTGGAATTCGATTGGGTATGTATGCCAGGCGGCTAGGTGGTGCTGTGATACACTATCACACAACACCGCCATGTCTGAGCGCATGCGTAGAATCTTACTTCTTCTCTTACCTACGCCGCGAAAACCAAAACATAATTACAGATCCTTCTCTGTTCAGTAATACTATCTGTACATATCCTGTACATTTTGTGGAAAGACTCCTGTAAGTTTATTAGAGCTGTCAGAGCAGCTTGACGGTCCGACGCATGGAAATAATCTGACATGTTTGTTTATTTCCTTGTACTGCCACATGTATATGACGCAAACACGTACGCGCCGTGAGCAGATCTGAGCAGTGTTTTGCGTCTTGGCAGTGTAGACGGAAACGCTACGGTGGAGCGTATTCAACTTTTCCACTCTGAAGGGCGTTTTCAGATTTATGCGTTTTCATGCCCCAAAAACACCGTCACCCTCTCCCTATGTACATAATGGGTATAAAAGGCAAATTCTAAGGCAACAAGAACACAACAAAACTATGTGCAAAGTATTGTTCTCCCGCAGGGATGGATCCATATACTACCAAAGTGTGTGTGTGTGAAGAGAGAGGAGAGGAGAGAGAGAGAGAGAGAGAGAGAGAGAGAGAGAGAGAGAGAGAGAGAGAGAGAGAGAGAGAGAGAGAGAGAGAGAGAGAGAGAGAGAGAGAGAAGAGAGAGAGGAGAGAGAGAGAGAGAGAGAGAGAGAGAACATGGCTGTTACATAATAAGGCAGTATAGTTCTTAATAGGTCAATAAATGACAACACAAGTTTGGGAAACTTGACACATGCAGCAGCTCAGAGTAACCTGCTTCAAAGACAACACAGGACCAACCACACCTTAATGAATCCAGCAGCAGAAACATCCTGGAGAGGTACCATTGAAAGTCAGTCACAGGCATATACTACATTGAGTAATGAACACTTCTCTCCAACATCCATATGCAGTTAATAAACTAAAGGCCTCCTGATGATTTATCATTTTAATGGTTTTAGTATCTAACCTCGCGTGACAATGCAAGGCGATTAAGTTTCTGATCAGTAAACACCTGAGAGAGTAAAAATAGAGCAGTGTAGTGTGGCAAGCGTATTTGATGACTCAGCTAAAGGGACCAGGTTCGATCCCCAATGTCCGCAGCCTACCTGTAGCACCCCGCGAGTGCGGTGTGTAAGCCCCTCACTGCGCCTTGATGACCTGCAGCTGAATCATGCATTTATTGGAGGGTACTATGGAAGAAAGTGTCCCGTAAATGACTAAATAGTTTAAATACTTGATGATCTTATCCCTCTTGGCCTTCCGGTTAGTGCATAAAGCGATGGTGTCAGAAAGCCCCGCTAGTGTAGGGCTCTCCACAGGGCCGCTCCATCATGGCAAACAAGTCCCCGGAAGTGCCCCTCAGGGTCCTGTCACGCGGGAGCTCACACCTCACTGATTTAAAACGGCAGCTCTCAGCCCTCCCACACAGAGGGAGATGTGAGTGGACCTGAAGGGCTTCCACCAAGACGGCATCCTGTGTTATAATGTACTGCTACCCAGGGACGTCGCATGGCCAGCCCTGGCACCTGATGAACAAAGTTTAATGACGCCAGGAAATCATTAGTCCGCTCTTCAGTCTTCAACCAGAACATGGCCATGAAAACCGACGGCCCGTGAGCCAAGAAGATCAGCCGAATAGCTTCGGCCCTGCATTCTCCAACTACAAGCAAAATTTAGCATCTACATCCATACTTCACATCTACACCCAAATGTCGTTTCTGCAACTGAATTTTTTCCAATTTACGTCTAAACTTTTACACCAAAAAATGTCCAATCTACACACAAATCTTCTACCTGGGATTGAAATAAAACCCCAAGAAATCCAGAACATGGCATTAATTCCACCACCAACCGGGCCAGAACTGGCCAATCGACAAATTTTCATCAGGTTTGGAGTGTAAAGGCTGGAAATTGGAGACGGTCAAATATTATTTTTAACCATTCTTACAAGAAAGAAGTAGTTGCAAGTCCCCAAAGCGTTTGGGTTGATTCTTTATGTAAATGAAGGGAAGAGGAAGTATTTGCTTGCATAGTTTACCTCAGATAGGGCATTACTCCCTTGACCTTAAAAAACTGTTTAAAAATGTATCAGGCATGGTCCTGTGAAAACAACAGATTTTTTCAACATTAATATTTTCAAGTCCCATCACCAAAAGCAGGGCAGACCACATAATACAGTGTGTCAGAGCAAATCTCCCTCAATATAGGAAAAAAAAGGTATTTATCTTTTATTTTTTTATCATATACGCTTTTTGGTCCCTGACGGATGAATTGAATGCCATTTGGTGTATATTATGTATCGGCTTGAATCAAAGAGCGCGACGAGAACTCTCTAAGGTGACCATTTTTCCGGTTTGTTATTTTTCTGAGGCAATAGAAAAAATCTGACTGCCGAGCAAACTAAAGTATCTTCTCTCTGGCTGGGCGGAGAGGGGAGAGTTCAAATTCAGTGGTTTATCAGTTAATTACAAGCACTCTAATAAATACTTACATACATATACTCAATGCAGTAGCATCAGCTTGACATACAGGTTACAAATGTTGAGTTGAGCATGTCTTTATGGAGTGGATAGAGTTCCAACTACTCTTTTCTTTTTAATCAATGCCACCTTGCTTTGCAGGTTTTTGTTGAATTCACATTTTTTTTCTCTTTATGTTATATTAATATATGCTCCATGCAACTAGGTACTATATGCACATGCATCTTTTATTGCATCTTTCCTCATATTTCTTTATGTTCTGCTTCTCAGCTTCTTAGTTTTCTAGTTTTATAACCTACAACAAACTCTCTATATAGCCTCCCGAAAGCAGAGGCACAATTATGTCCCAAGATGTCAAGTGTGCTATCAGACTGAGAGCCGACAGCTATGAGATAATAGATCCTCTTCCTCCTTGCCTCCATCTAAAATCCACTAAGCTGGCCTGCTGATCATACGGAGAAGGAAATAAATTGTTTGTTTGTACATCAGGAGAACGCATTGCTTTGGGCTTTTTTTGTCATGAGAAAAGGCATACCAACTCTTTCACACCTAGAATACCACCTTCTCAAAGTTGCCAGGCAACAGTCGGTGCCATTGTCTTGCCTCGATCGAGATCAACATAAAATAATCCGGCAGCACCCTGCAATGACAATTGACACCTCAACCGACGTTTGGACAAAGGTAGCTAGCGTACACAAACCAAAACCTTTCCTCCAGAAAACATGCTCTTAGCGCAAAGTTATTTTCGGAAGAAGCCAGGATGGATTTGGACAATAGGGATATCTCTCTCGCCTCCCGCATTTTTACACCTGAAGCAAGAGTCTCGGAGAAGTTTTGACTAGTGCTCTGGAGATCTTGCTATAAAACCATTAAAGAGTGAAAATCTTCCTTAACATTCGAATGAAATTGAAAATGTTTCTGGTCTATTTTTTTTTCTTGTGCGGCTTAATTAAACACGATATAGTTCCAGATGTCCCAAAACATGAAACTGCATTAGGCTACGTCCATCTTCCTCAGAATTACTGTTAGACACAAAACAACAAATTCACAAGCAACAGCATGGAAAAGGGCACACATCTGAGATTGCATCCGCCTTTTCCCAGCGAGACCAAAGGTGGCCGCCCAGAGTATCTCAAGCATCTCTTCTGATCACACCAATTCATGTGAAATAACAAGCCAGTGTAACTTTTGCTAATAATGATGGAGCAGATGAACATCCATTCGGGCCCCAAGGAAAGCCCGACACCCTTATGGAACCCATCAAGAGAAGTGGCCTGAGAAGGGTGG
>OLKM01000569.1:262845-275690 GCA_900291075.1 Melanogrammus aeglefinus | reverse complement strand
CAATATGACTTTTGACCACGTTTATGCCTTGCATGTTCTGTTGCGTCAAGTGGAGTGTCTTGACGTTCAATAAGCGGGCAGACGACGTTGAGCACTGCCCAGGACCTGGTTTCAAGTCCCACAACAACACTCCCTTCAAATACAGAGTGGAATATTTTGGAAACCCATGTCACCTGCAATTGTAAAGTCAAATTTATAAACCTTCTCAACCAAAATCCTCGCTTAGGTGGCCTCTGTGGCGCAGTGATAGAGCTGTTACCTGTATGTTTCTGGAGACATGTGTTCCGGATTCCTGCCATGGCAGGTTTTGTGGGAATGAATGTTATGCCGTAACGATGATTGTTGAATTACTGCTCTGTGTAATCGATTTGCTGCTGAATGACTTAATTCACATTAATCAATTGCCCAGACGGGCAATCGGAAATGAATGGGTGAGTGGGGGAATGACTGTATGGGAGACTGGATGGCTGTGAATTGAGTGTCACTCTTCACAGCCATCCAGTCCCACAGACAGTCATTCAAAATGAATGTGTGGAGATATGGATCCCTTCTCATAGACAGATGTTCCCACAAACACCGTGAGAAGAAATGGGACAACATGTCACCAGACACAAGATAGGGAACAGCGTCACCTGCCGAGGCACCTTCTTCTGGTCAAAGGTTCTAAAATGCTAAAATTGTAAACGTTAACTCCCTACTCTCTCCGCAGAGGTTTTCAAGGAGACTACGATGGCTGGGGACTTCGAACCATGTCTCCAGATCTCGGTTGAGATTGGGGTCTGTGCATGGACATCTCCGGTACACCACGGGGACGCACACAGCATGATAAATTCGGAAGTTAAACTTATAGTTGGACGTCATATAGGAATGCATGTGATGTGGATAATAACGTGTCAAATATGACTTTGACCACGTTATGCCTTGCATGTCTGTGGTCAAGTGGGAGTGTCTTGACGTTTAATAAGGGCAGAACGATCGTAAGCACTGCAGACCTGGGTTCAAGTCCACAACAACACTCCCCTTCAAATAGGTTGGAAAATTTTGAACCCATGTCACCTGAATTGTAAAGTCAATTATAACCTCTCACCAAATCCTTGCTGGTGCCTCTGTGGCGCAGGTGATAGAGCTGTTACCTGTATGTTCTGGAGACATGTGTTTCGAATTCTGCCATGGCGGTTTTTGTGGAGAATGAATGTATGGTGAACGGATGATTGTGAAATTACTGTCTGTGTGAATCGATTGCTGTGAATGACTTAATTCACATTTAATCAATTTGCCCAGACGCGCATTCAGAATGAATGTGGGTGAGTGGGAATGACTGTATGGGGAGAATGGATGGCTGTGAATGAGTTGCACTCATCTCAAGCCATCCGGTCCACAGACAGTCATTCGAAATGAATGTGTGAGAGTATGGATCCCTTCACTAGACAGATTGTTCCCACCAACCACCGGTGGAAGGAAATAGAACACATGTCCCCAGAAACAGATAGGAAACAGCTTCACCTGCCGAGGCACTTCTTATTGTCAAGGTTCTAAAATGCTAAAATGTGTAAATGTGTTCTCCCTTTGTCTCTCTCAGAGATTTCCAGGGAGAGTGTGTGTGTTGCTGGGACTCGAACCCATGTCCCCTAGATCTCAGATGTGTTTACACTTTTAACACACTGTACACCGACTATCCGCGTCGCGCCACGAAAGCCGTACACTTTGACCTGCTTGGGGTAGTAAAGCTTGTTAGATGACGTTAGCATAGATGTGACAGAGAAGCCAGAGGATTGGCTACCACAGAGAATACACCATTAATACAAATATAAACACGTGTTGAGCAGTTAATATCAATGAATCACCTGAATCCCTAAAACTGATATTGTTGTATAAACAGCACTTAATTTTTGTATTCTTTTGAAGGACAAAAGTGTTGCCTACCTTGCTCATAAACATTCAACACATTCAGTGTTCCAGCTGAACTTAACCAACGGTAATAGAGAAAGTCATATCAACTCACATTGTAGTAATATTGATGCTGAAAATGTCCGTACCACACACCAGCTGGGTTAGCTTGCTCCAGCCTCCTAGTTCTTATCCTGGCCAAGGACGCAGGGTGGTGGTGTTATAGGTAAAGTTTGATTCTGAACAAGGGCTGGTGCTCCACTGCCATCCAGGGAGATCAGCCCAGTGTGGCCGGGAAAGGGGCGGCCTTAATCTGTACACAACTGATTGGTCAACGAGCCAACAGGTGTGCAGCCACACCCCACCCCAGAGTCCAATCAGACTGGACCATCTGAGGCGGCTGAAGCCATCCTCCACTCACACTCCCACAGGTAACATACACAATATCCATTTGAACAAAAACGATTAAGTGAATAAGGCTAAAGGAAAGGTTGAGATTGAGGGCGCACCACATATAAAAACATGGAACAGTGTGTTTAATAGGGAACGTGTGTTCCCCTATTATTGGCCGAAAGGTTATTTCATTCTCCAGTTTTCATCAATTCACCGAAGCATTAACCCCGTTGAAGATAACGTGTTTCTGATCAAGGGCCGGGAGAGATCGGGAGAAAGTCGGTCGATTTTGTGGAGTAAAAAAATTAGGCAGTGGTACCCTTCTTTTTATATATTGTGTTCTCAGATCTCCGCCAACGTTGCACCCAAGCTTTGGCACAACAGGGGTATGGCACCCACACCTTGGCACCTCTTTAATGTCAATTTTTTTTTTTTAATCTTGTCTTTACTACTATCTCTCCAGAGGGTTTCAAGGAGAGTGTGGTTGCGGGATTTCAACCCGTGCTCCAGATCTCAATCGAGTTTAGGTTTCAGACTGTGTGCATCGACTATCTCTGGTTTTCTCGCCACAGGACACACGGAGTGAGATGCCCCGAATTAATACCAAGAATTTACGTTGTCATATAGGCATCAATGTCATGTAAATGTAACGTGTCAAATATGACTTTGACCACATTATGACAAATATGTCTGTGGTCAAGAGGAGTGTCTTGACGTTAATACTGGCAGATTATAGTAGCCATTGCAGACCTGGGTTCAGAGTCCACCAATCAACATCTCTCTTCAAATATGTTGACTATTTTAACACCATGTCACGCTGAATTGTAAAGTCAATTATAACCTTCTCACCAATCTTTGCTGGTGCCTCTGTGGCCGTGGTGAAGAGAGCTGTTACCTGTATGTTCTGAGACATGTGTTCGATTCCTGCCATGGCAGGTTTTGTGGGAATGAATGTAGTGTAACGGATGATGAGTTGATGAATCACTGTCTGTGTTCGAAATGAATTGCTGTGAATGACTAATTCACATTAATTCCAATTTGCCCAGACGGCAATTCGGAATGATGGTGTGTGAGTGGGATGACGTCTGTGGGAGAATGGATGAGCTGTGCATGAGTGTGCATGCATTCACAGGCATTCCAGTCCCACAGACAGTCATTCAAAATGAATTGTGTTGAGAGTATGGATCCCTTCAACTAGACAGATGTTCCACCCAACCACCGTGGGAAGAAATGGAGACACATGTCCCCAGAACAGATTAGGAAACAGCTCCACCTGCCGAGGCACCTCAAACTGGTCAAAGGTTCTAAAAATGCTAAATTGTTAAACGTTTGACTCCCTTACTTTCTCTCCGAGGAGTTTCAAGGGAGACTACGAAGGCTTGGACTTGAACCCATGTCTCCAGATCTCGGTTGAGATTAGGTGTGCACGGAACATCTCCGGTACACCACGGAGACATACAGCATGACAAATTCGGAAGTTAAACTTATAGTTGACGTCATATAGGAATCAACGTATTGTGAATATAACCTGTCAAATATGACTTTGACCACGTTATGCTAGCATGGTCTGTGGTTCAAGTGGAGTGTTCTTGACGTTAATAAGGGCAGACGATCGTGAGCACTGCAGACCTGGGTTCAAGTCCCACCAACAACACTCCCTTCAAATACGTGGAATATTTTGAACCCATGTCACCTGAATTGTAAAGTCAATTATAACCTCTCACCAAATCCTTGCTAGTGCCTCTGTGGCGCAGGTGATAGAGCTGTTACCTGTATGTTCTGGAGACATGTGTTCGATTCCTGCCATGGCAGGTTTTGTGGGAATGAATGTATGGTGAACGGATGATTGTGAATTACTGTCTGTGTGAAATCGATTGCTGTGAATGACTTAATTCACATTAATCAATTGGCCCAGACGGCAATTCCGGAATGAATGGGTGAGTGGGAATGACTGTCTGGGGGACTGGATGGCTTGTGAATGAGTGCACTCATTCACAGCCATCCAGTCCCACAGACAGTCATTCGAAATGAATGTGTGTGAGAGTATGGTTCCCTTCACTAGACAGATGTTCCCACCAAACACCGTGGAAGAAATGGGGACAAAATGTCCCCAGAACAGATAGGAAACAGGCTCACCTGCCGAGGCACCTCTTACTGGTCAAAGGTTCTAAAATGCTAAAATTGTTAAACGTTAACTCCCTACTTCTCTCCCGGAGAGTTTCAAAGGAGACTACGATGGCTGGGACTTGAAACCCATGTCTCCAGATCTCGGTTGAGGTTGGGGTGTGCATGGAACATCTCTCGGTACACCACGGGGACGCATCAGGCATGATATATTCGGAAGTTAAACTTATAGTTGACTGTCATATAGAATCAATTGTGATGTGTGGATTATAACGTGTTCAAATATGACTTTGACCACGTTATGCCTTGCATGTTGTTGGTCAAGTGGAGTGTCTTGACGTTAATAAGGGCAGACGATGCGTAAGCGACTGCAGACCTGGTTTCAAGTCCCACCAACAACACTCCCTTCAAATAGGTTGAACATTTTGAACCCATGTCACCTGAATTGTAAAGTCAATTATACTATCTCTCACCAATCCTTGCTTGGTGCCTCTGTGGCGCAGGTGGTGATAGAGCTGTTACCTGTATGTTTTGGCAGACATGTGTTCGATTCCTGCCATATGGTGGGTTTTGTATGGGAATTGAATGTATGGGTGAACGGATGATTGTGAATTACTGTCCTGTGTGAATCGATTGCTGTGAATGACTTAATTCACATTAATCAATTTGGCCCAGACGGCAATTTCAGAATGAATGGGTGAGTGGGAATGACTGTTCTGGGAGAATGGATGGCTGTGAATGAGTGCACTCAATTCACAGCCATCCGGTCCCACAGACAGTCATTCGAAATGAATGTGTGAGAGTATGGATCCCTTCACTAGACAGATGTTCCCACCGACCCACCGTGGAAGAAAATAGAACACATGTCCCCAGAACAGATAGGAAAACAGCTCACTTGCCGAGGCACTTCTTATTGGTCAAAAGGTTCTAAAAATGCTAAAATTGTTAAATATGTGTTCTCTCTCTTGTCTCTCTCAGAGATTTCAGGAGAGATGTGTGTTTGCTGGGATTTCGAACCCATGTCCCCAGATCTCAGGATGTGTTTAACACTTTTAAACACTGGTCACCGACTATCCGCGTCGCCGCACGAAGCGGGCCTACACTTTGACCTGCTTGGGAGTTAAACTTGTGATGATGAGCGTTAAGTGTCGATCAGTAGATGTAGTGACAGAGAAGCCAGAGGATTGTACCACAGAGAATACACCATTAATACAATATAAACACGTGTTGACAGTTAATATCAATGAATCACCTGAATCCTAAAACTGATATTGTTGTTATAAACAGCACTTCATTTTTTGTATTCTTTGAAGGACAAAAGTGTTGCCTACCTTGCTCATAAACATTCAAACAAATCCAGTGTTCCAGCTGAACTTAACCAACGGTAATAGAGAAAGTCATATCAACTCACATTGTATATATATTGATGCTGAAAATGTCCGTACCACACACCAGCTGGTTAGCTGCTCCAGCCTCCTAGTTCTTATCCTGGCCAAGGACGCAGGGTGGTGGTGTTAAGGTAAAGGTTTGATTCTGAGCAAGGCCTGGTGCTCCACTGCCATCCAGGAGATCAGCCCAGTGTGGCCGGGGAGGGCGGGCCTAATCTGTACACACTGATTGGTCAACGAGCAACAGGTGTGCAGCCACACCCCAACCCAGAGGTCCAATCAGACTGAAACCATCTGAGGCGCGGCTGAAGCCATCCTCCTCACTCACACTCCCACAGGTAAACATACACACAATATCCATTGAACCAAAAACGATTAAGTGAATAAGGCTAAAGGGAAAGGTTTGAGATTGAGGCGCACCACATATAAAACATGGCACAGTGTGTTAATAGGGGAACGTGTGTTCCCCTATTATTGGCCGAAAGGTATTTCATTCTCCAGTTTTCATATCAATCCACTGAACATTAACCCCGTTGGAGATAACGTGTCTGATCAAGGGCCGGAAGATCATGGGAGAAGAGGAGTCGGATTTTGTTGAAATAAAAAATTAGCAGTGGTACCTTCTTTTTATTATATTGTGTTCTCAGATCTCCGCCAACGTTGCACCCAAGCTTTGGCACACCAGGGGTATGGCACCCACACCTTGGCACCTCTTTAATGTCAATTTTTTTTTTTAATCTTGTCTTACTACTTTCCTCCCAGAGGTTTCAAGGAGAGTGTGGTTGCGGGATTTCAACCCGTGGCTCCAGATCTCAGTCGAGATTAGGGTTTCAGACTGTGTGCATCGACTATCTCTGGTTTATCACCAAGACACACGGAGTGAGATGCCCCGAATTAATACCAAGAATTTACGTTGTCATAATTAGGCATCAACGTCATGTAAATGTAACGTGTCAAATATGACTTTGACCACATTATGGCAAATACGTCTGTGGTCAAGTGGAGTGTCTTGACGCTAATACTGGCAGATTAGTAAGCATTGCAGACCTGGGTTCAAGTCCCCAACCAATAACAGTCTTTTGACACATATTTGACTATTTTGACCCCAACATCTCGATGAATTAAAAAAGTTCAATTATAAACCTCTCACCAATTTTCTTGCTGGTGCCTCTGTGGCGGAACAGGTGATAGAGCTGTTACCTGTCTGTTCTGCTGGAGACATGTGTTCGATTCCTGCCATGGCAGGTAGTTTGGATGGGCTGTGGAAATGAGTGCAACTCATTTCACAGTCATCCAGTCCCACAGAGACAGTCATTCGAAATGAATTGTGTGAGAGTATGGATCCCTTCACTAGACAGATGTTCCCACCACCACCACCGTGGAAGAAATAGAACACATGTCCCCAGAACAGATAGGAAACAGCTCCCCTGCCGAGGCACCTCAAACTGGTCAAAGGTTTGAAAATGCTAAAATTGTTAAACGTTGACTCCCTACTTCTCTCCCAGAGGTTTCAAGGAGACTACGATTGCTTGGACTTGAACCCATGTCTCCAGATCTCGGTTGAGGTTAGGTGTGCACTGGAACACTCGCGGTACACCCACAGAGACGCACAGCATGATAAATTCGGAAGTTATATACTTATAGTTGACGTCATATAGGAATCAATGTGATGTGGATATAACGTGTCAAATATGACTTTGACCACGTTATGCCTTGCATGTCTGTGGTCAAGTGGAGTGTCTTGACGTTAATAAGGGCAGACGATCGTAAGCACTTGCAGACCTGGGTTCAAGTCCCACCAACAACACTCCCCTTCAAATACGTGGAAATATTTTGAACCAATGTCACCTGAATTGTTAAAGTCCAATTATAACCTCTCACCAAATCCTTGCTTGGTGCCTCTGTGGCGCAGGTGATAAGAGCTGTTACCTGTATGTTCCTGGAGACATGTGTTTCGATTCCTGCCATTGGCAGGTTTTTGTGGGGAATGAATATATGGTGAACGGATGATTGTGAATAACTGTCTGTGTAAATCGATTGCTGTGAATGACTTAATTCACATTAATCAATTTGCCCAGACGGCAATTCGGAATGAATGGGTGAGTGGGAATGACTGTCTGGGGGACTGGATGGCTGTGAATGAGTGCACTCATTCACAGCCATCCCAGTCCCCCAGACAGTCATTCGAAAGATGATATGTGTGAGAGTATGGATCCCTTCACTAGACAGATGTTCCCCACCAAACACCGTGGAAGAAATGGGACACATGTCCCCAGAACAGATAGGAAACAGCTCACCTGCCGAGGCACCTCTTACTGGTCAAAGGTTCTAAAATGCTGAAAATTGTTAAACGTGAACTCCCTACTTCTCTCCCGGGAGTTTCAAGGAGACTACGATGGCTGGGACTTGAACCCATGTCTCCAGATCTCCGGTTGAAGGTTGGGTGTGTGCATGGAACATCTCCGGTACACCCACGGGGACGCATCAGCATTGATATATTCGGAAGTTAAAACTTATAGTTGACGTCATATAGGAATCAATGTGATGTGATATATAACGTGTGTCAAATATGACTTTGACCACGTTATGCCTTGCATGTCTGTGGTCAAGTGGAGTGTCTTGACGTTAATAAGGGCAGACGATCGTAAGCACTGCAGACCTGGGTTCAAGTCCCACCAACAACACTCCCTTCAAATACGTGGAATATTTTGAACCCATGTCACCTGAATTGTAAAGTCAATTATAACCTCTCACCAAATCCTTGCTGGTGCCTCTGTGGCGCAGGTGATAGAGCTGTTACCTGTACGTTCTGGAGACATGTGTTCGATTCCTGCCATGGCGGGTTTTGTGGGAATGAATGTATGGTGAACGGATGATTGTGAATTACTGTCTGTGTGAATCGATTGCTGTGAATGACTTAATTCACATTAATCAATTTGCCCAGACGGCAATTCGGAATGAATGGGTGAGTGGGAATGACTGTCTGGGAGAATGGATGGCTGTGAATGAGTGCACTCTCATTCACAGCCATCCAGTCCCACAGACAGTCATTCGAAATTGAATGTGTGAGAGTATGGATCCCTTCACTAGACAGATTGTTCCCACCAACCACCGTGGGAAGAAATAGAACAACATGTCCCCAGAACAGATAGGAAAACAGCTCACTTGCCGAGGCACTTCTTATTGGTCAAAGGTTCTTAAAATGCTAAAATTGTTATAATGTGTTATCCCTTTTGTCTCTCTCAGAGATTTCAGGTAGAGTGTGTTTGCTGGGATTCGAAACCCATGTCCCCAGATCTCAGAATTGTGTTTCCACTTTTAAACACTGTACACCGAACTTATCCGCGGTCGCGCCACGAAGCCGTACACTTTGACCTGCTTGGGAGTTAAAACTTGTTAGATGACGTTTAGCATAGATGTGACAGAGAGAGCCAGAGGATTGTACCACAGAGAGAATACACCATTAATACAATATAAAACACGTGTTGACAGTTAATATCAATGAATCACCTGAATCCTTAAAACTGATATTGTTGTAAACAGCACTCAATTTTTGTATTCTTTGAAGGAACAAAGTGTTGCCTACCTTTGCTCATTAAACATTCAAACAAATCCAGTGTTCCAGCTGAACTTAACCAACGGTAATAGAGAAAGTCATATTCAACTCACATTGTATAATATTGATGCTGAAAAATGTCCGTACCACACACCAGCTGGTTAGCTGCTCCAGCCTCCTAGTTCTTATCCTGGCCAAGGACGCAGGGTGGTGGTGTTAAGGTAAAGGGTTTGTTCTGAACAAGGCCTGGTGCTCCACTGCCATCCAGGAGATCAGCCCAGTGTGGCCGGGGAGGGCGGGCCTAATCTGTACACACTGATTGGGTCAACGAGCAACAGGGTGTGCAGCCACACCCCACCCCAGAGTCCAATCAGACTGGACACATCTGAGGCGTGCTTGAAGCCATCCTCTCACTCACACTCCCACACAGGTAACATACACAATATTCCATTTGAACCAAAAACGATTAAAGTGAATAAGGCTAAAGGAAAGGTTGAGATTGAGGCGCACCAACATATAAAACATGGCACAGTGTGTAATAGGGGAACGTGTGTTACCCTATTAATTTGGCCAAAAGGTATTTCATTCTCCAGTTTTCATCAATTCACCGAGCATTAACCCCGTTGGAGATAACGTGTGTCTGATCAAGGGCCGGAGAGATCGGAGAAAGAGTCGGAATTTGTGAAATAAAAATTAACGGTGGTACCTTCTTTTTATTATATTGTGTTCTCAGATCTCCGCCAACCGTGCACCCAAGCTTTGGCACCCCAGAGGAACGGCACCCAGACAGCCAATACAATATGTTGGAATGGTTGTGTGTTTGTGTGCATATGTGTTTGCGTCGTGAATGAAACAAGTTGGGAATCCAACAAACAATTGCTTGAATGAGAATCACAGCCAAGTCTTAGAAGTGGTGACAACACATTTTGTTGGATTTTATTTTCCTCTAATCTTCCTATTGGAATTGAATCTAACGTTGATCAAATAGAAATGTGTCATGAAGGTAATGATTAGCCCTTTAATTGACTGAGGGAAGGGGATCTTGGTGCACCTGGCGGGTCTAGACTCCTCCACGTGCTCTTGAGTTTGGAGCACTAACAACGGTTTCCGTTTACGGCGTCGGAATCAAGGAATTCAACCTGATGGAACAGACTTCTACTGTTGACAAGTTAACAATATTACTTGAGTACAACTGAGAAAATTTACAAAGCTGCTCATATTTGTATAATTTGAAAAATTTCCCTGAAGCAAAATTTTTCTCTTGCCACAGTTTTGTCAAAAATATATATTTTTATCTTCCAAACATAATCTCTCTTTCTCTTCCTCTCTCTCACACACACACAGCACACACACACACACACACACACACACAACACTCACACACACACTCACACACACACACACACACACACACACACACACACACACACACACACACACACACACACACACACACACACACACACACACACACGCTCTTAGCCTTATAAAGTCAGGGTTATTTCAAGGCCTGTTCCTTTAATGGGAAAGTGGGCAAGACACTCCGGAGATTAGGGCTCGGGTGAACTTCTAAAACACATTTGTCTTTTTATTTCCTTCGCCCCGGCCAGAACACATAATACATCTCCAGGAAAACAGGAACTATCATGGCCACATCTCTCAGTGTTCTCATCTTCCTGAGCTCAAAAGAGGGTTTCAGACGTGAGGGAGGATCTCTCTCTCTCTCTCTCCCTCTCCCTGTCTCTCTCTCTCTCTCTCTCTCTCTCTCTCTCTCTCTCTCTCTCTCTCTCTCTCTCTCTCTCTCTCTCTCTCTCTCTCTCTCTCTCTCTCTCTCTCTCTCTCTCTCTCTCTCTCTCTCTCTCTCTCCCTCCCTCCCTCCCTCCCCCTCTCTCTCTCTCTCTCTCATCTCTCTCATCTCTCTCTCTTCTCTCTCTCTCTTCTCTCTCTCCCTCTCCCGCCTCCCTCCATGTCCACTTCCTCTCTCTCTCTCTCTCTCATCTCTCTCTCTCCTCGACTAGCTTAGCTGAAAAGAGGGATTCAGCTCAAAAGAGGGTTTCAGACGTGAGGGAGGATCTCTCTCTCTCTCTCTCTCTCTCTCTCTCTCTCTCTCTCTCTCTCTCTCTCTCTCTCTCTCTCTCTCTCTCTCTCTCTCTCCCTCTCTCCCTTCTCTCTCTCTCTCTCTCTCTCTCTCTCTCTCTCTCTCTCTCCTCGACTAGCTTAGCTCTTTTTTTTTCTTCTGTTCTAAAACAGTACAATGACATAAAGTAACCATAGTAACCATTAAAGATGAGTTTTGGTAAGGGCATAGAGAGAGAGACAGGTTGGAGAGAGGTAGGAATGAGGTGGTGCTTGACATCAACTCTCTGGTCAGATGAGTCAAACAGCTTCAGGCACCCCTCCCCTCTCTCTCTCTCTCTCTCTCCTTCCCTGTTCCCCTCCCTCCCTCTCCCCTCTCTCACCTCCCCCCATGGGGTTTTCTAGAAGCCAGAGAGACCCCTTAAAAATGAAAATAAACACTACAAGCACCACCAACCCCACCTGCTGTAGGGTGAAGCATAGCAGGTTATATACAACTTGTGTGTGTGTGTGTATGTGGGTGTTTGTGTGTGTGTGCGTGTGTGTGTGCATGTGTGTGTGTGTGCGTGTGTGTGTTCGTGTGTGTGCGTGTGTGGAGTATCAGGCGTGGAGTGTGGGATGTCGGTTAACACAAACACACACGCCTGCTCTATGGCACAGCCCACATCTGCCCACACACACACCCTGAACACAAAACGCACACATCTTCCCAGCAACCCACACACATCGACTTGCTAGACACTACACACTCACACAAATACACCCAAGTTACCAAGCACCTGTACCTAAGGATAGAAAGATATACCCTGAACGCTGGCCCAAGGACACACACAAACCGGCAGACACACACAAACACAGACACAGACACACACAGACACACACCTGCCAGGCCGGCTCAGAGAGTCATGGCGTCTGTACGCCGCTGAACACGTGAGTCTGTCTCCTGCCACTCCCTCCAGACACTGTAACAGGTCTGGGCTGGGGGGGGGAGGCGGGAGAGGAACAGGTATCTGAGTCAAAGCCCGCTGAGGTCGCTGGAGGTAATGGCTTTAGCTTCAGAGGGAGAGAGACTTTAGACAGAGGAGGACTGGAGGGGGGGAGAGAGAGAGAGAGAGAGAGAGAGAGAGAGAGAGAGAGAAGAGAGAAGAGAGGAGAGAGAGAGAGAGAGAGAGAGAGAGAGAGAGAGAGAGAGAGAGAGAGAGAGAACCCATTAAGTAGCGAGAGCAGTGCTACAGATGTGACAGAGAGAGATTTGTGTTCACACAGTCCACTTTGGTTGTGTTGGTTGTTATCTGTGTACAATGTAGTGGCAATACCTAACATTTTGGTGTGTGTGTGGTTGTGTGTGTGTGTGTGTGTGTGTTGTGTGTGTGTGTGTGTGTGTGTGTGATGTGTGTGTGTGTGGTGGTGTGTGTGTGTGG
>OLKM01000569.1:256502-261461 GCA_900291075.1 Melanogrammus aeglefinus | reverse complement strand
AGAGAGAGGAGAGAGAGAGAGAGAGAGAGAGAGAAGAGAGAGAGAGAAGAGAAGAGAAGAGAGAGAGGGAGAGAGAGAGAGAGGAGAGAGAGAGAGAGAGGAGAGAGAAGAGAGAGAGAGAGAGAGAGAAGTTAGAGGGCGAGAGGGGTTAGAGGGTGAGAGAGAGGAGAGAGGGGGAGATGGAGGGGAGAGTGGGAGGGGTGAGGGGGCGAAGCGAGAGAGAGAGGGAGGAGATGGAGGGAAGTGGAGGGGTGAGGGGCGACGAGAGAGAGAGAGAGAGGAGGGAGTGGGAGAGGATGGAGGGAAGAGAGGGAGGGGGAGAGGGAGAGAGGGGGAGGGGGAGGGGAGAGGGAGAGAGAGAGAGAGAGAGAGAGAGAGAGAGAGAGAGAGAGAGAGAGAGAGAGAGAGAGAGAGAGAGAGAGAGAGCAAGAAGCGAACACATGAATATACATGCATGTGTTTATCCGAAAAAATGATTACTTACCAAAGCCTTCATTAATTGTCTCTTCATAATTCATTCCCCCTCTCTCGTCCCTTGCTTGGTCTTGGTTTTCTTATTGAATTTAAACAAACCCATTAAGCAGGATTAACTCAGTCTGAATGGGACTTGGGTCGCTTCCCTCCCTCGCTGAGAGAGGCCTCTTGTTTCCTGTGAGCTGAATTACCCATGAGCCCCGACTCCCTGTGAGGAGGACACAGACACCAGGGCGTGATGCTGCTCTCATCTCCAGCTTAGGGTCCTCCTTCCTTTCCTCATTGAAAACATACTCAACTTGGCTAATGGTTTGTCCATTTTAATTCCTCCCCAAATGGGGGAGTGTTTGTAAGCGGTGCAACCTCCATCGGGCCACCAAATGAAAACTAATGTCCCTCTTGAGCTGTCGAGTCCATCTTGGTGGAGTCTTTGTCAGGGTTTGTCCAATCAGGTGGCACTGATTGCCACAGCCCAGAGAGAAAAGTGTATCTCCCTCTCCTCTTCTTTCTCCTCCTCTTCTAATTCCTCGGCCCACTCCTATCGATCCTCACCTCTCTCCTCCCCCCTCTCCTCCCCCGTCTAATCACTACTCTTCTCCTCTTCCTCCCTCCTTCCTCCCTCCTCTCCTCTCTCCACATAAAATTGAAAAGGAGAAAGTAGGTCTCCACTATCGGGTGAGTCGGATGAGGAGTGAGGCGGAGTCTGAGGTGGAGGAGGAGGTGGAGGAGGAGGAGGAGATGTGAGGTGGAGGAGGAGGAGGAGATGGTGGTTGAGATGGTGGTGGTGGTGGTGGTGGAGGTGGAGGTGGTGATGAAGCTCATTAAAGCACGAGGCGTACATTAATGGTAATTGGCTGAGCGGAAAGTGAATCCAGCCCCTCGAGCGAGGAATGCACTCTGGGTCCCCCACTGCAGATAGAGCCGTTCCTCCCCCTCTGCCCTCTCCCCCTCTCTCCCTCCATCCCTCTCATTATCTCCCCCACTCACCCTCTCTCTCTGCCTCTTCTGAAGGACAATAACAGGGCCTAACAAAGCAGTTCTGGGCTGTGGAGTGTTTGTGCTGCGCTGGGGGCGGGGGCCAGCAGAGTAGGAGAGAGAAGACGTTTCCCCGGGCGGTGGTCTCTCCCAGCCTGGGAGAGACCACCAGAGATCTACTGCCACACACACATCAGCACACGCCACTGTGGACACACACACATCTGGTTATATGGATGGAAGGATTGATAAGAACACTTTGGATATTTTCTATAGTAGTCGGCCAAAGTTATAATTATTTTACAGTAGTTGTTCCCACATAATCACTGGGTGGCTTTACAAAATGGAGCCAAAGAGAACCTTAATTAATAATGATGTGAATCAGAATATAAACAGTTATAATTATGATTAATTACACATGATCAGTAAACAATTGTTGATACTCACAGATACAATAATAACTTCAATAAAGGAATGTAATTATAATTAATATTAATAATATAATAATGATTAATCAGTGTTTCATACCGTGTTAGTGGGCGGGGCCTGCGGGGTCTTTTGGGTGGCGAGGGGCGGAGCCAGCAGACCCAGGGGGCGTCAGGGGGCGGGGCCTGCGGGGGTCTCTGCAGCAGGTGGGGCAGGCGCTCACACACACGGACCCACCGCGACATCGCCCGCAGCTGCCTGGTCACACGTGAGAGAGCACACACACACACACCGGTTCATCGAGCATTGTGAGGACCTGGACGAAGGAGGACACGCACATGGACACACATGGATACACACACTTATACAGACGCACAAGCTATGGGTCATGAGGACATGAACACACGTACACACACACCGGGCACACACATGCAAGAAGGCAAACCGATCCACACTGACATGTGCATGCCAACACACACACACACACACACACACACACGTTGCATAGAGGACGCACACAAAGACTTGTACTTAAACCAACACACACATCACACACACACACACACACACACACACACGTTGCATAGAGGACGCACACAAAGACTTGTACTTAAACGAGCGCACTTCCTCATGCTAAATCTGCAAAAAGCACACAAACACCACAGTGTCAACACACGTGCACAAATATAAACACATGTAACATAGACACAAAAAGACTTACGCAAGCAAACATGCACACTTACTCATGCCAACACACAAACACACAGACACACACACACACACACTTCACCACCCGAACACAGCCATGTTGAGCGCGCCTAAACACACCGCGCCGCAGAGTAAACACATAAACAACGGACAAAGCACACACTTCAGTGGCCCCTGTCTGTTTACTGGCCCGGCTGGCGCTGAAAACAACGTAAGCGCTGCCAACGCTCCAATTAGCTTTGATTTAGACATGGGCCGCGGACCCCCAAAGGGTTACCGCGGCGACAGGGCGACGGGGCCCCGGAGCCATCCCACCAGGCCGGGGGGCGGGGGGGGGTGGGGTGCGTAACAAATTACAAAAACAATAAAAAAAATAGGCAGAAAAAACCGATGCCAGCACCATGATAACGACGAGGCCTTGAGGAGAGGTGTGTGTGGGGAGGGGAGGAGACACGGGGACCAAGAACAGAGGGGCACAGATTCATCAGGTCCCCTGGGGGAGACAAGGTGGTCCTAGCCCGTCTCACCCCCCTGCCCCCCATGTCCACTCCCCTCCCCCCTCGCTTCCTCCCTCCATCTCCCTCTGTCTCTCCATTTCCCCCTAGAGCACTTTGGCGAACAAATGCCAAATGATCACGCTCGCGTGCGCACCATCTGGCAGCTCCTGCACTTATAGCACCCATCACATCCCTGGAGCACCCCCCCCCCCCCGCTGTCACAACCCCCCCCACCTCCTCCCTGCTCTTCAGCGGACCACTCAACCTCTCCGCCCCTACGCCCACCCCCTTCCCTGCAGGAGGAAGTAAACTCTGTCGCCATGGACACTGCCTCGGCCTCTCCAACTGGTCTTCAACCTGGCACCACCCCTCCACCCTCGGCCAAGCACCAGCGTCACGACATACTGTCCTCCAGGACCCCCCCACTGCGCCGGATGCTGTTAGCTGGGATGACGGCTGGTTTCTGTCTGCTCCTCTCTGGGGTTTTGGTTCCTCGTACGTCACACATGCAGACATGTGGATTTAAGCAGCCACTAACGAGCGGCGAGTTCAGACGGTCAGGGCCCACGTGGCGTCTCCTGTAATGAAGGGAGAACGTACGCAAACACGTCGAGAGGTGAACCGAGGTGTGAAGCAGGTCCTGGTGGCGGGGGCTCAGTCCTCTTTAAGCTCGTCAACAACATGAGAAGAAGCAGTCAAAGTACAATTAATTAGCAGAGAGGTAAACACAGGTAAACACACGCTGTGACTCAGCCGGCAGAGAGCAATCCTCTGAATATTTATGGAGTCTCAGCTTACGGCATTAACCGCTCTGGAGTGGGGAACGTTTTCCCCACGCAGCGGCGACCTCTGACCCCTGACCCTGGACCTCCTGTACTCGACAGAGCAGGTTACCGTGGGAGACAAGGTGACACCGCCGGGAGGGGGGCAGCGGGGGGGCGCGGGGGCTGACGACGTGAAGGAGGAAGAGGAGGAGGAAGAGGAGGAGGTGAAGCGTGTGTTCACGTGTTTCGGTTGAGCGCGGAGGGGTCGTTATTCATCCCGACGTCGGTGTCTCGCACTCACTTTAATTTCATTTCTCTGTTAATCTTCAGCGAGGTTAACACCGCATTAGGCGTGTGAGTCGCAGAGTGTCACCGCCGACAAACTTTTCTCTAAATAAAGCTTTGATTGGTTTCCTGACAGCAGACCTGCTCGGTTGTTTCTAATTACGAGCGTCAAGTGGAATGCTGTTTGCTTTGCTCAGAGGAAAGTCAGAGGTGCCAAATGTCTGCTTAGCTTAGCACGAAGCATCCTAACATGTTCCTCTCACCTAAACCCCAGGGTCCCGCTATCTTCTGCTGTCTGGATATCAGTCGAAGTCTTTATTCTCTTCTTTGGTTTCTCAGTTTGTTGACAATTACCGCTAAGATGGCTGATCAATACTCATTGAGCTTAATTCAGGATACGCTGAAATTGATAAGACGTGGGAGGACTATTCTCCAAGGTCGTGAGAGGAACAACAGCTCTCTCTCTCTCCGTGCATTGTTGTGTTTTTCACGCCAACCAGATATTAAACATCAAGGACACAACGGCAAAGACACCATAAAGAAAGTCTAAACTCTTTAAAAAACCATCTAGTCAGCAACTATCACAGTGACTCTCCCTCTCTCTCTCTCTCTCCCTCTCTCTCTCCCCCCTTCAGGGCAAGTTGCTGCTCTTGGTGCTACAGTGGAAAAGATAGAGCAGCTGCAGAATAATACAATAATGAGAACGGGAGAGAGAGAGAGAGAGAGAGAGAGAGAGAGAGAGAGAGAGAGAGAGAGAGAGAGAGAGAGAGAGAGAGAGAGAGAGGGGGGGGGAGAGGGGGAGAGAGAGGGAAGAGAGACAGAGAGAGAGG
>OLKM01000569.1:239002-254002 GCA_900291075.1 Melanogrammus aeglefinus | reverse complement strand
ACTCCCTCTCATCCACTACTCAGTTCACTATGTCTCACCACCTCTCATCATCACTTACTCAGTTCACTATATGTCTCACTCCATCTCATCCACTACTCAGTTCACTATGTCTCACTCCCTCTCATCCCACTACTCAGTTCACTATGTTCTCTCACTCCCTTCATTCACTACTCAGTTCACTTTGTCCCCCTCTCATTCCACTACTCAGCTCACTGTGTCTCACTCCCTCTCATCACTACTCAGTTCACTATGTCTCACTCCCTCTCATCCACTCCTCAGTTCACTATGTCTCACTCCCTTTCATTCACTACTCAGTTCACTATGTCTCACTCTCATCCACTACTCAGTTCACTATGTCTCACTCTCATTCACTACTCAGCTCAATATGTCTCACTCATCCACTACTCAGTTCACTATGTCTCTCTCATCCACTACTCAGCTCACTATGTCTCACTCCCTCTCATCCACTACTCAGTTCACTTTGTCTCACTCTCATTCAGTACTCAGTTCACTATGCCTCACTCCCTCTCACCCACTACTCAGCTCACTATGGCTCACTCTCATTCACTACTCAGCTCACTATGTCTCACTCCCTCTCATCCACTACTCAGTTCACTATGTCTCACTCCCTCTCATCCACTACTTAGTTCACTATGTCTCACTCACTCTCATTCACTACTCAGTTCACTATGTCTCACTCTCATCCACTACTCAGTTCACTATGTCTCACTCTCATTCACTACTCAGCTCACTATGTCTCACTCCCTCTCATTCACTACTCAGTTCACTATGTCTCACTCTCATCCACTACACAGCTCACTGTGTCTCACTCTCATTCACTACTCAGCTCACTATGTCTCACTCCCTCTCATCCACTACTCAGCTCACTATGTCTCACTCCCTCTCATCCACTACTCAGTTCACTATGTCTCACTCTCATTCACCCCCTCATCCTTTCCGTCCTGAGCCAGCCTCAGACCCCGGGGGCTGCGGAGGCGGGGCCAGCCTCAGACCCCGGGGGCTGCGGAGGCGGGGCCAGCCTCAGACCCCGGGGGCTGCGGAGGCGGGGCCAGCCTCAGACCTCGGGGGCTGCCGAGGCGGGGCCAGCCTCAGACCCCGGGGGCTGCCGAGTCGGGGTCTCATAACCACGAGGCAGACTGCCTCGGGGCCTTCCGCTCAGGAGCTGCCGACTCAGCGGCGCAGCGTTTAATTAGCGCTCACCTGGGCCTGAGGACCTGAAGGAACACCTGGCCCACGGCCCGGATCAACAGGGGCTCAGACCCCACGGGCTGGAAGGGCTGGAACCAAAGGAAGCAGAACCCAGAACCTTCCCTTGTTATTGACTGGTCACGATGGCCCCCGACAGGGGTAACGCTCCGGAGCGAACACACATCGGACCCCCGGAGACGGGAGAATCACGAGATACGATCCAGATAATAGAAGGACAACAGAATCTGACTGCGTATGTTTGTGTCTCTGTGAGTGGTGTGTGTGTGTGTCTGTGTGTATGTGTCTGTGTGTCCATGGCTGTGTGTGTGTGCGTTGCTTGTGTCTGTGGGTGTGCGTGTGGGTGTCTATGTGTCTGTTGTCTGTGTGTCTGTGTGTGTCTATGTTTGTTTATGTGTGTGTGTGTGTATGTGTCCGTGTGTGTGTGTGTGTGTCTATTTATGTCTATGTATGTATGTGTGTGTCTATGTCTATATGTGTCTGTGTGTGTCTATGTCTATGTGTGTCTGTGTGTCTATGTGTGTTTGTGTGTGTGTGTGTGTACGTGCGTGTGTGCGTGCTGCCATACTCCTGTGTGCATGGAGTTTCTGAAACACGTGTGATATGTGAATGACTAATTTGTTCCCAGCAGGGCGGCGGCGATCGATGTGCTTTAGAACACTACTGAGTGAACTAATTAGATACTGAACAGGCTGCATACCCATGCATCACAATGAGACGCACACACACACACACACACACACACACACACACACACACACACACACACACACACACACACACACACACACACACACACACACACACACACACACACACACACACACACACACACACACACACACACACAGGGTGTGTTGTCCGTGAGGAATAAGCTGTGAATGTTTCGCGCCATATTAAGCTAGCCAAAGGTTAGCATGACCTAGCTTACCTTATCCTCAGGCACACTTGAATGTGTGTGTGTGTGTGTGTGTGTATTTGTGTGTGTGTGTGTTGTGTGTGTGTCTTGGAGATTGAAACTAACTTGTTCTTCAATTTGTAGGCACTCAACCGTGGTTTTTGTCCTCCTATACCATATTTTCTGTTAGCGTTTCTGTTGCTTTCGGCTCATAAGTGCACAGATGTTTTCTGTTATTATGTTCTCCAGCATCCGTCTAAATGAGTCGTTTGGTGACGTGTTCAGAAAGCCAAGCACGGTCTCCGACACTGAAACACAGGCTGAAAGAGCCCGCTTGGAGTATTAATAATTCCTCTCCATAGGTTGTGTGCGTTTGTGTATTTTTATTAATATGCAGCACTGGGATTTTGCTGTGATAAATATGTTCTGCATGTCAACACATCCAATACACTGATATCAGTTGATAAACATGTGTCACTGTTTGATGGAATCAAGACGCTGTGGGATCATTCATGAGGATAGCAGGATAGCTTACCCCGGTTGAATAAACACTAACCTGGTTGAATAAACACTAACCTGGTTGAATAAACACTAACCTGGTTGAATAAACACTAACCTGGTTGAATAAACACTAACCTGGTTGAATAAACACTAACCTGGTTGAATAAACACTAACCTGGTTGAATAAACACTAACCTGGTTGAATAAACACTAACCTGGTTGAATAAACACTAACCTGGTTGAATAAACACTAACCTGGTTGAATAAACACTAACCTGGTTGAATAAACACTAACCTGGTTGAATAAACACTAACCTGGTTGAATAAACAATAACCTGGTTGAATAAACACTAACCTGGTTGAATAAAACAATAACCTGGCTGAATAAAACACTAACCTGGTTGAATAAACACTAACCTGGTTGGAATAACACACCTAATACACTAACCTCGGTTGAATAAACACTAACCTGCTTGAATAAAACACTAACCTGGGTTGAATAAACACTAACCTGGTTGAATAAACACTAACCTGGTTGAATAAACACTAACCTGGTTGAATAACACTACACTGATAACACACTGGTTGAATAAAACACTAACCTGGTTGAATAAACACTAACCTGGTTGAATAAACACTAACCTGGTTGAATAAACACTAACCTGGTTGAATAAACACTAACCTGGTTGAATAAACACTAACCTGGTTGAATAAACACTAACCTGGTTGAATAAACACTAACCTGGTTGAATAAACACTAACCTGGTTGAATGCATGACGGGTTGTAACATTGTTGAGGATTCTGTTTTAGGCTCAGATTGAACACCGTGACGAGGCCGTATCAATCCCTCAGACTAAACGTCTGACGGCTTCTATCGCTCAACGAGTCGAAGGATGACGGAGGACGTCTCAGAAACTCAGAGCGCCAACTGTACTCAAAGACGTTACCTAGCAGCCCATAGTTTACATGGTGCTGTCGTTACCGTGGCAGCCATGTTGGCCCGACCATCCATCTTCCAATCCCGTTGTGAAGATGGAGGGTGATCTCACCGCGGGTGAAGGACAACCGGAACGGTGTTGTTTTTATGTCCTAAAACATCCTCCCTGGCATCCATCAGGGGCTTTTATAGCGCTGGCGGCAATCACAAAATAAAAGCGTGTTTTCCTTCCCCTCGCTCTGCTCGCTATGTTACATTAAAACCCCAGAATGAGGCCGGCAATTAGGCTTAAACATAGCGGAAGAGTCATTTGGGCCCGGCGTCCACATCGCTCACTCCGTCCCCCACCCAGAATAATTACTGTCTCTTTCCAGAGAGTTTAGATGGGGTCCATTTCCTTTAGACAGTATGGGCCTTATGTATCATGTATGCACAATTAAACAGGAAATGGTCATCACATTGCTGCCGGTGTCTTAGCTTAGCCCTCCTGCTCCGCTAATGTATTTAGCTAATTGTCAGCTGGGATGGCTTTTTTTTCCCAAGGGACGGAAAGAGCCTCTGAAGGCAAAAGTTTGGCACTTTTACGCAATGGGAATGTTTAAAAGTTTCTGTATTTATATTGTTTGTGGTAAGTGTTGTCGCCTAATGGAGGAAACTCGAGGATATGTAACCACGCACACACGCCACCTTGCCTGAACCCAGCAGATTACGCGCTAGATGTAACGTTGGGCTTTGGAGCTTTCTGCCACGCTGCGGTGTACTGTGTCTGCTGCCGCCACACCGCTCCCAGTGTGGCGGTGGTTTATGATCCATTGGAACCAGTGGCATTAGAAAAGGGCCAGTAGAAATCACCCAATTATGTGGGTTGTAGGTAGGAGAACGGCTCGGTGTGTGTGTCGCTCAACATGTCAGAACAGACGCAGAGTTTCACTCTTCTGCTTCCATGTGGAACAAATCCCCAGCAGGGCTGTGATCCAACAGGATGGGTGGGGGGCTGGGGGACCTCATAAAGGACAAGCTACAGAGGACATGAACACGACAACTGCCCAGCTGGTCCTTCCCTGGACAGAGGTCCTGGGGGGGGGCTGTTAGAGTGGGGTATCAGGGTCCTGGGGGGGCTGTTAGAGGGGGGTATCAGGGTCCTGGGGGGGTGGAGGGGGCTGTTAGAGGGGGAGGTATCAGGGTCCTGGGGGGGGGCTGTTAGAGGGGGGTATCAGGGTCCTGGGCGGGCGGGGGGCTGTTAGAGGGGGGTATCAGGGTCCTGAGGGGGGGGTTAGAGGGGGGTATCAGGGTCATGGGGGGGTATCAGGGTTCCTGGGGGGGTTAGGAGAGAGGGGTATCAGGGTCCTGGGGGGGGTTAGAGGGGGGTATCAGGGTCCTGGGGGGGGTTAGAGGGGGGTATCAGGGTCCTGGGGTATCGGGGTAGAGGATCAGGGTCCGGGGCGGGATCAGGCAGGGTGGTATCAGGGTACTCAGCGGGGGGGGGGGGGGGGGTTAAGAGGGCGGTATCAGGATTCCTGGAGGAGGGTAATCAAGGGTCCTGTGGGGTGGGGGGGGGTATAGAGCGGGGGTATCCAGGGTCCTGGAGGGGAGGGTATATCAAGGGTCCCGGGGGGGGTTAGAAGGGGGTATCAGGGTCCTGGGGGGTATCAGGTCCCGCGGGGGGTTAGAAGGGGGGTATCAGGGTCCTGGGGGAGGGGGAGGGGGGGGGGGGTTAGAGGGGGTATCAGGGTCTGGGGGGTATCAGGGTCCCGGGGGGGTTAGAGGGGGGTATCAGGGTCCTGGGGTGATCCAAAGCATGAATAGGTTCCCCAGCAGAGATAGAGCGCTGAAGTGTATGTGTGTGTGTGCGGGGGGGGGGGGGGGGGGGGGGTTACTACAGTCATTTTGAACTCCTTCCACCCCCCCTCCCCATAACCCCCCTTAACCTTTCATCTTGGACCGTCCACTTCCAAAAGGTGGACCCCTCCGACCCCTCAGCTTTCATATCCCCCCCCACAGATCACACTCCTTCCAACACCACAAAGTCAAGGAACCAATGAATGAAATCCTGCCAAGCAAAGCCGTCCTTCTGAGATCGGCCTTCCTGTCAGACGCTCATTGACCCGTCTCCCCCCACTCACCCCTCTCCCCACTCACCCCTCTCTCCCCATCTCCCCCCTCTCCCCCGTTTTTCCCCGTCTCCCTCCCCCACTCTCCCCTCTCTCCCCCTCTCCCCCACCTCACCCCTCTCCCCCACATCCCTACTCTCTCCCACCTCACCCCTCTCTCCCCTCGTCTCCCCCCTCTCCCAGTTTCGCCCGTCTTCCTCCCCCACTCCGCCGGTCTCGCCCCGTCTCCCCCCGTCTCACCCATCCACCTGACCTTTCTCTGTCCCCCCCCACTCACCCCTCTCCCCCCTCTCCCTCCCCATCTCCCCCCCTCTCCCCGCTCTCTTTTGATTGGGTCCGGTCCATGTTGACTCATCCTTATCCCGGCTTTCAGCGCCGTCCCTTCATCCACTCTCTCTGTCCCTCCTCCTATTCTCCGATATGATTGGTCGTCAGACTCAACCCGCCCAGTCAGGAGGTAACCTGATTGCAGCGATCTGGTTGGTCCATCGGCGGGTCTGCCTGTCAAAGCGCCATCGATTAAACGTCATCTGAAACACCTTTAATTGACTGCAGCTGATCTAATCTAATGGAGAGATGAACTGTCTGTCATTACCGGGCGCCCCCCCTCCCACTTATCAACGTTCCCTCCGTATGGACGGCACGTCAACACTGACAGGCTGGTCGGGATTCATCCTCAAACATTGTTGTGTCTACGTGCTGGGGGAACGCTGTGTGAGCCTACCCCGTTGCACACAGAGCCCACCTCTCAGTGAGGTCAGCGTGGTCCCTGGCCCCAGGGGTCCCTAAAGGTTCCCCGGCTGTGGTCCCAGTACTAGTGGGGTCTATCCCCGGTGTCCTGGCCCAATCCCAGCCTGCTCCTGTACCAACGCCACCTCCTAATCCTGGCCGTCTGCGTCCTGATTGGTCGTGGCGCGTGGTGTCTAACACAGCCATCCCCCCCCACCCAGAGAAGAGGGGATCCCTTTATCCCAGGTGGGGAACGTGTCGAGGTTTGAGGACCCCCCCTCCCAGACTACTACTCCCCCTGCCCCCTCAGAGCCCCCCCGTTCCCTCTCCCCGTGAGGCGGCGGTCCGCGCGGGGGGGTTCATCCCCTGGACGCTCTCAGACGTTGGGGCGCGGCGTGTGAGGATCTGGGGGGGAGAGAGCAGCACATGGCTCATGTTCGGCCGTGACATTTCATATATGGAGATATGGCATTTACAAGCTCCCAGTGTCTTATGAAATGTAAGTAATTGGATTGGGGTCAACATGATGATATAAAGCGGAGGTGTGTGTGTGTGTGTGTGTGTGTGTCTGTGGAGCCCCCCTTCCTGAATCCGGAGGGAAATGGAATAATTGAATTGAAGAGTTACGGACCACTGTTGAAAACTTCCTCCCTTTGAGTTCAGGTTTTTTGGATCTTTTTCTCCCCTGTGTGGAACCAAAAACTAATGAGTTTCATCAGAATGTTGGAGTTCTTCGTTTTGTCAGAGCGGTGCCTTTGATACGTGAATAAATAGTCCAAACCGGTCTGAATCCAGCCTCCCCCCCATCCACTGCGTGTTCCAAAGGTCCTAATATAATCATTAACATTTACCTCCCAGGCACGGCAAGAGTTATGAGGTTCAGAGCCCGGGATCTCAGTACTACAGTGTGTGTGTTCAGTAGTACAGTGTGTGTGTTCTGTTCAGTACTACAGTGTGTGTGTTCTGTTCAGTAGTACAGTGTGTGTGTTCTGTTCAGTAGTACAGTGTGTGTGTTCTGTTCAGTACTACAGTGTGTGTGTTCTGTTCAGTAGTACAGTGTGTGTGTTCTGTTCAGTAGTACAGTGTGTGTGTTCTGTTCAGTAGTACAGTGTGTGTGTTCTGTTCAGTACTACAGTGTGTGTGTTCTGTTCAGTAGTACAGTGTGTGTGTTCAGTAGTACAGTGTGTGTGTTCAGTAGTACAGTGTGTGTGTTCTGTTCAGTAGTACAGTGTGTGTGTTCTGTTCAGTAGTACAGTGTGTGTGTTCTGTTCAGTAGTACAGTGTGTGTTTTCTGTTCAGTAGTACAGTGTGTGTGTTCTGTTCAGTAGTACAGTATGTGTGTTCTGTTCAGTAGTACAGTGTGTGTGTTCTGTTCAGTAGTACAGTGTGTGTGTGTGTGTTCAGTAGTACAGTGTGTGTGTTCTGTTCAGTAGTACAGTGTGTGTGCTCTGTTCAGTAGTACAGTGTGTTCTGTTCAGTAGTACAGTGTGTGTGTTCTGTTCAGTACTATAGTGTGGGTTTTCTGTTTAGTAGTATAGTCTCTGTGTTCTGTAGTATAGTCCGTGTGTTCTGTAGTACAGTCTGTGTGTTCTGTAGTATAGTCTGTGTGTTCTGTAGTACAGTCTGTGTGTTCTGTAGTACATTCTGTGTGTTTAGTAGTACAGTCTGTGTGTTCAGTAGTAAAGTCTGTGTGTTCAGTAGTAACATTCAGACCCTGAACTGTGCTATATCTTTATGTGTAATGTTATACAGATGCACATTCATCCAGCAAAACATCCCAAATTAAATATATTATTTTATATCTCTTGATTCTGCAACTATTGCCAAGACAGTTTTATTCTATTATTTATTTACCGTTGATTAGAACAACGTTTCAGAGAACACCAAAAACCACAGTAAACCCCAATGCACATGCATCACTAATTACTAATCCCTGCGAGAGCAGCACACCTGCAGTAGAGCCCGGTGACGGGCCAACCTGCACCGTGTTCTGCAGTACCAGATTCATCTTCCTAATCAGATAAACCCTTCAGAATGTGGAGACCCCCCCCCCCTCCATGACGGGGAAGACACAAAGATTGTGATCAGAGTTCGTTCTCCCGCGAGACAAGCATGTGCACCGCGGCTAAACACAGAAATAAATAAACAGATAGGCTTGGAAACAAATAAGCTCGCACTTCTGGGCCAAACATAGCCCTCCGCTACCGCCGCGCCGCCGCGCGCTCATCACGGCTGATAATTAGCGGCGCCATTAGCTATGCTAGCATGATGATGGCGGCGGCGGCGGCGCTGGATCCCGAACAGATAGAATTATTATTATATTTTGTAAAAGTTGTCTGAAACAGGGAGTGCGTGATATCTTATTAATTAATCTCTTGTTGGATGTCAGGGAGGCCCCGTGGCGAACCGCATGAAGCAGAGTCAATAAGCCGGTGGAGACGCTAGCTTCATGATGCGTGGTAGATAACAGCTCTGTGGAGATGCCTTCATGTCCACAATGCCCACTGTTCTGACGGCCTACAGATCCATACCCACGTATGCATATCGATCCCTGTCCCGCCCACGTTCATCACTGACCTCGAGGAGGGCTGGTCACGGGCTTTTATAGAGAATCTTTTAGCGGAGTCGTGGTGAACTCAGTTGTCTCTCTTCAGTATGCTGTGCTTAGTGTGTTAGCTTTGTATTGTGTGCTAATGCTTAGCCTAGTTGTCTTTTATCGGCTAAGACAAGTTAATACAAGTATAATACCCTTTTTAGGGTCAAGGTAACGGCTTTAGTGAGGTTGATCTAGTGAACTTAAGTCAACTTTTGAGAAGAGTCCATATATATTGTCAAGAGGGATATCATGGACAGATCCGATACGTAAGCTTTGGTTCTAAATGTATCGCCTAATAACTGGTCAGAAGGCTGCAGGTGAGACCGAGTGGGCCCAGGGTATCAGCCAACCTCCTCTCATCAGGCCCCCTCACACAGACACTGACACCAGGGTGGGCTGAAGCCCCTGGTGCCACGACTGGACATCAGGTACACTCAGAAGGTCAATCAAGTCTAATTAGACCTCTACACAGCGGAGGTTATTACCCAGCTTTACCCTTCAACTCAAGAGACCAGGCGGACCTCCATGAGAGTGGAGTATGAATATGGAGCGATTCAACGAGGATACAACGAGGAAGATGGCATAGGAATAATACCAGAGTAATACCGTCTTTACAGGAAGGGACCAGTGCATGAGGACAGGCTGAACTTCAGGACCACGGAGAGCACCGACAGAGAGAGAGAGAGACAGAGACAGAGACAGAGAGAGAGAGAGAGAGAGAGAGAGACAGAGAGAGAGAGAGAGAGAGAGAGAGACAGAGAGAGAGAGAGAGAGAGAGAGAGAGAGAGAGAGAGAGAGAGAGAGAGAGAGAGAGACAGAGAGAGAGAGAGAGAGAGAGAGAGAGAGAGAGAGAGAGAGAGACACACACACACACACAAAGAGAGAGAGACACACACCGGGGGCCTGAGGTAGCGCACGTTCAAATGTCAGCCGTCGGTCAGGGGGGGGCAACGCAGACACACTGTTCACTGTGGAGGTATTCTGCTGTGTTGACAGCAGGGCTGCACACACTAACAAGCACACACACACACACACCAACACACACACACACACACACACACACCCACGCACACACATTACACACAGATATTCCTCTCCTTCCCAACGCTTCATACTTTTGTTTTTGCTCAGTGGAGACTTGTAGCCACTGTAGCATTTAACACAGACAGGTTTCAGATAGCCACAAACAAGACAGACAACGGGAGGGAGACAGAGGGAGGCGGAGAGAGGGAGGGAGGGGGAGAGAGGGAGGCGGAGAGAGAGAGAGGGAGGGAGGGGGAGAGAGGGAAGAGAGAGAGAGAGAGAGAGAGAGAGAGAGAGAGAGAGAGAGAGAGAGAGAGAGAGAGAGAGAGAGAGAGAGACACACACACACACACACACACACACACACACACACACACACACACACACAGTGCCAGCTTTTCTTTTCTTTGTTAGAGTTCTTACCGATTAATAAGTTTGTATGAATCTGTTTCCCTGAGTTTGAGAGGGTCAGAGTCAGTAACAGGAAATTTTGACTTGGTCTAAGGATTTAGACCAATAACAATTACCTGAGATAATGAAAACGAGAGGAATAAGTGCTTAATTAATTACCTTCAGAGACCCTGCGGGTCCTCAGAAATATTAATCAGGTAGAGCATTACATTATTACATTATTACATTTACGTTTAGGGCATTTAGCAGACGCTTTTATCCAAAGCGACTTACAATAAGTACATTTGTCATAAGAAGTGCAACAATATATCGCTGTCGGTACAGTAAGGATGTTCATAGAACCAAGTGCAACAATCACTAGGCTAACCAATTCCCCGTGTTACAGCAATGATAGCAGCTACTGCAGTTGCTACACATTTAAGTACTATAATAAAATACACTACAACACAATACAATACAGTGTATTGTATTGTGTTGGCTGGAGTCAGAAGGTCAATACAATAGTGGCCACTAGGGGGAGGGTTGCTTTGCAGAGTCGAGGTGGACTCTGAACAGGTGAGTCTTAAGTCTTTTTCGGAAGATAGTGAGCGACTCTGCGGTCCTGAGAACAGCAGGGAGCTCGTTCCACCACTGAGGTCCCAAAACCGAGAAAAGTTGAGACTTTGCTGATCGACCTTTGCTAGCTCTTAGCGATGGTGGTACCAGACATCCAGCGGAGGTAGTTTAGCGGAGGGATCGAGCTGGGGTGTGTGGCTTTAGCAATGCTTGAAGGTAGGCAGGGGCAGTTCCATCGACTGCCTTGTATGCCAGTACCATTGTCTTAAATTTGATGTAAGCTACTACAGGGAGCCAGTGGAGGTCCCGGAAGAGAGGGGTCACATGGGAGAACTTTGGTATAATCGCAAAGGCAGGAAGTCCAGCCAGGAGTGAATTTCAGTAGTCGAGGCGGGAGATGACAAGTGATTGGACTAGAAACTGAGCTGCTTCCCTTGTGAGGAAGGGCCGGATTCTGCGGATGTTGTAAAGTGCAAATCTGCAGGATCGGGCCACCGCAGTGATGTTTGCGGTGCAGCATAACTGATTGTCCAATACCACACCGAGGTTTCTGGCAGTTGGAGAAGGAGATACAGTGATGTTCTCAACAGTGACCAGTAAGTCCATGTGTGGGCAATCTTTCCCTGGGATTAGGAGGAGCTCAGTTTTGTTGAGGTTAAGCCTCAGATGATGGGCAGTTGTCCAGGTGCTGACGTATGCCAGACATTCCAATATGTGTGTTGCAATCAGGGCTTTATGAGATGAGGGGAAAGAGAGAAATAGCTGAGTGTCGCCAGCATAGCAGTGATAGGAAAAGCCGTGTGATGCAATTACAGAGCCCAGAGATCTGGTAGAGGGAGAACAGAAGAGGCCCCAGTACAGAGCCTTGAGGTACACCAGTTTCAAGCGTGCAAGGTTTGGACAAGGAGCCATTCCATGTCACTTGATAGGTGTGGTTCATCAGGTAGGATGTGAACCAGGAAAGTGCAGATTCAGCGATGCCAAGTTCAGTCAAGAGTGGCAAGGAGGAACTGGTGGTTCACCGTGTCAAATGCTGCGGACAGGTCGAGGAGAATGAGAACCGATGAGAGGGATGAGGCTCTGGCAGCACGGAGGGACTCAGTCACCGCGAGGAGAGCCATCTCAGTAGATGTGCCTTCTTGAAGCCTGACTGGTGAGGGTCAAGCAGGTTGTTAGATGAGAGATAGGAGGACAGTTGGTTTAGCATTGGCACACGTTCCAGTGTTTTAAGAGAGGAAATGAAAGAAGAGATACCGGTCTGTAGTTGTGGATGTCGGTGGTATTAAGAGTTGGTTTTTTGAGGAGAGGCTTTATTCTGGCAGTCTTGAAAGATGCTGGAACAATGCCTGAAGTGAGGGAGGAGTTGATAAGTGAGGTGAGAAATGGCAGGATGTCGCTTGAGATATCCTGGAGGAGAGAGGAGGGGATAGCGTCAAGGGGGCAGGTGGTGGAATGGTGAGATGTTATTATTCTGTTGAACTCGTCAGAGGTTAGAGGGCTAAATTGGTAAAGATGGGGGGGGAGGGGAATGGAGGAGGGAAAGATGGAGGCAGGGATAAAAGAGGAGCTAATTTCCTTCACTTTCTGGGTAAAGTAGGTAACAAAATCATCAGCAGTGAGGCAGGAAGGAGTTGGGGGTGAGGGAGGGTTGAGGAGGGTCGAGAACAGGAAAAACAGTTTCCTTGGGTTTGAGGAGGAGGAGTTGATTTTGGTCTGGTAGAAGGCAGATTTGGCTGTTGACACACTTGAGGTGAAATCAGAAAGAAGTAAAAGATAGTGGGATAGATCATTAGGACAGTCGGATCTCTTCCATTTCCTCTCAGCTGCCCGCAACTTTGTTCTACAAGTCCGCAGAGGATCGGACAGCCAAGGAGGGGGGGGGGTGAGGATCGCGCTGGTCTGGAGTGGAAGGGACAGAGGGAATCCAAGGAGGAGGAGAGGGAGGATAGCAGAGTGTCTGAAGATTCATCTGTAGATAGTTGAGAGAATCGTTCAATAGAAGGTAGTGAAGACAGAACAGTAGAGGCGAAGGTAGAGGGAGAGAGGGATTTGAGGTTACGGCGAGTGGTGACAATGAGGGGGGAGAGGATTTCAAGGGGAGAGAAAAATCAACAAAGTGATGATCAGACACGGGGAGCGGGGTAACGGAGAGGGCAGAGGTGCCGCAGGACCTAGTGAATATTAGGTCAAGCTGGTTCCCGGCCCTGTGTGCGGGAGGAGGAGGGGTGTAGTGTTAAGTCGAAGGTGGCGAAAAAGTTGGTTAGTTCAGGGGAGTGCAACTTCTCTGGCAGGATGTTGAAGTCGCCGAGGATAACGAGTAGTGTGCCATCCTCAGGAAAGCAGCTGAGGAGGGCGTCCATCCCGTCATAGAAGTCACATTATGTATTATATATAATCCCTCTCTTTATAATATTATGTACATAACGCACTACCTAGGGTCTCCTACCTAGGGTTGTATTGATATTATAGGGTATCCAACCGAGTTTCACATTGGGTATAAAAATATTCTTACATATAGTATCCTCCATAACTTGTATTGAAACCATTTTTTAATATAGTGATATATTCACATTTTTAGAACCGGTTATGCTAGCCGAACAAGCATAGTTGGCATCATGTTTGGAAATGTTCCTTTTTGTCTTACAAGTGGATTCAGTTTGTTTATGCATTTATTTGTTTTCATACCAGACAAAATATGTTTTGCCATAACTGGCTAATCTATTCATGCTTAGATCACACTTGCACACAATACTACTCTCACACACACACACACACACACACACACACACACACACACACACACACACACACACACACACACACACACACACACACACACACACACACACACACTCACACTCAGACCAACAGCACACATCCTCCTACACACACAAAGACACACCCGTACACACAAGACAACACATACATGCACCGCCTCCTTAAACACACTCTCACTCTTACACACAACCGCAAACATATTCACACCTGCAAACCCACCAGCCCCATGTTCCTGTCACACACAGAGACACACACACACACACACACACACACACACACACACACACACACACACACACACACACACACACACACACACACACACACACACACACACACACACACACACTCAGACCACAGAGCTGTCAGAACCAGCAGGACTCTGGGTGGGGGGGGTCTCGTCTGCTGAACGCCGCCTAATGGCAGACTGTAAACCAGCCGTAAACCAGCCGTAAACCAGCCGTAAACCAGCCGTAAACAGGCTTTGCAGAAATAAATACCATTAAAATGGAAAAATACAATTTAATAACTCAATCCTCTTAGTTCAGGTTCAGCTGTCGCCGCTCAAATTAAGTTTGGCGGATGTCACAGGATATTAGTAAGCAGAGGGAGTAGGAGGAGGAAGAGGAGGAGGAGGAAGAGGAGGAGGAGGGGGGGAGAGGAGGGGGGGTGATGTCACATCGCCACAAAGCGCCGCTCCCTGCTGCAAAGCAGAGAGCGGAGAGGAGACAAAGGGAAGGAGAAGGGATCAATTTGGTCCTCTTTATTTTCCTTTCATTCTTTACTCTTTCTTCCTACACAGCTTAGTGTAATTAATTTACAGACCACTTTTTTTTGTACTATTTTGAAGAAAGTGAGATAATAAAACACCGCAAATAAACGTGGTGGGCATTTCTCCTTGATTAATTTTCATAGATTGGATATTTTCTGGATTGGGTTAATGAGAAAAAGGGCCCCTTTTTAATCAAAATGATTACCAGAATGGTAATTCCTCTAATTCTTCCAGCGGGGGTGAGTTTCTTGGATTTGTTTTGGGGAGATGTATCACCAGGCTCCTCCCCCTGGATGGCCTGACCCACGCGGCATTTGCATTCCGCGCCATAATTGAATACGCGCCGATTAATCTTCCAGGGCGCCTGCGGTGGTCATGCCAACTTGCATACAGCAGTTCTCCATGTTAACTGACAAAAACACACACAAAGACACACACAGACACACACACTGCGTGTCCCC
>OLKM01000569.1:234002-236502 GCA_900291075.1 Melanogrammus aeglefinus | reverse complement strand
ACGCGCTGCTTTACTGCCCTCACAGCAGTATAGGACTCAATTAGCTCTGAGCAGTGTTTGTCGATTATGGAAATGACCAGCTCATCAAAATGGACTTTGTTCCGTGGACTCGGAGGAACTCTTGTCTTTAATCGTACTTTAAGCACATTCACCTATAACACTGACACACCATATCTTGGCATTTTCTAGGTTGTTACAACCCCATGTATTAGCATCAGGTGAGCTCTGTGCAGTACCATGTTTATAGCAGCACGCTGGGAACGCCAGATCCCAGGAACACACGGAAGAGTTCCCTACGAGGGGATCCTGTGCATGCGTCAGGGGCCGTACGGGAGGGAGGGAGGTTCTGGGGGGGGCTGGGGTGGTGGAGGGGGTGGTGAGGGGGGGACACAACGCAGGGAACCACACATATTGAGGACACTAACAGAAACTTTCCAGCAGAAGGAGTTCTGGAGTCCTACTGCGCCCGGTGTTCTGCTGAATGCCCAATCTCCAGCATGGCCTTCCCCCCCAGCAGGGGGGACCCCAGTGTCCCTCAACAGCCATCCCATCAATACTGCTCCTATCTCCTTATTATTCTGCTCCTTTATAGATTATTCCTGTCTGACAGTCCTCCTCTCTCACCAACACAGGACACCACAGCGCTGAACAGAGAGCGTGTTGTGACGGGTCCACAGCGAGCTGCGGTGCAGGCCTTCCTGACTACGGGAGGAAGCACTGCTCTGTGCAACGGAACCAGATTCCATCTACAGAATATATCCACGAGGCTGAGGGCGTCGTAGGTGGTGTGATGAAGATCTAGAAAGGCCAACAGCTAACATCTAACGACAAAGTTGGTTGCCTGAAAAGTGCTAGCCCAGCTAGCACTGTCCAAAATGCTTTACTAATTAAATGTTGTATAAGATGGGTCCATCGTCATTTTCAGCGTAACAAGTCCAACCATGTGGCCTTCTGCTGGCCTCGGTCGGTCCAGTGTGCTCTGGGGGCTCCGGTTCCTGGAACGCAGAGCTAGCTCACCCTGCTAGCTGCTAGCTCACCCTGCTAGCTGCTAGCTCACCCTGCTAGCTGCTAGCTCACCCTGCTAGCTGCTAGCTCACCCTGCTAGCTGCTAGCTCACCCTGCTAGCTGCTAGCTCACCCTGCTAGCGCCTACCTCACCCTGCTAGCTGCTAGCTCACCCTGCTAGCGCCTACCTCACCCTGCTAGCTGCTAGCCTCCTGTACACGGCAGCTCATTAAACGGGGGTTCACACGCCTCATTAAACGGGGGTTCACACGCCTCCCCCCCCCCCCCCCTCGGTGCGGGCGGACGACAGCTGATCTGAAGGCGCCGCTAGTAATTAGCATCAAGCAGCATCCTGGTTGTTCCCGACTCCTCTCCTCGTACCGCTGCTCTGACTTTTCATTGGCCACCTTAATTAGCCTTGTTTGCCCTTATCCAACGGGTCTCTCCCCCTCTCTCTCCCTCCCTCCCTCCCTCTGAGGCTCGGTGTCTATCTTTCTCAGCCGCTGACCCCCAGACGTCAGACGCTGATCCTCAGACCAGCCTGTCAGGGTTTGCCTTTGGCAACGCTTTCAAACTCTCCCTTCACCTCTCTCCTTATCTCCGTCTGTCTGGACCTCGGCCACTCGCTCGCCCTCTGAAAGAAACTTTCAACTTCTGAGATGTTTGCTCGCTTGACTATGAAAGACTATCGTCATCTCTCTCCCTCCCTCGCACTCTCTCTGACTGTCTGTCTGTCTGTCTGTCTGTCTCTCTGTCTCTCTCTCTCTCTCTCTCTCTCTCTCTCTCTCTCTCTCTCTCTCTCTCTCTCTCTCTCTCTCTCTCTCTCTCTCTCTCTCTCTCTCTCTCTCTCTCTCTCTCTCTCTCTCTCTCTCTCTCTCTCTCTCTCTCTCTCTCTCTCTCTCTCTCTCTCTCTCTCTCTCTCTCTCTCTCTCTCTCTCTGACTGTCTGTCTCTCTCTGTGTCTTCCTCTATGTCTCTCTTTCTGTCTCTCTTTCTCTGACTGCCCCTCTCTCTCTCTCCCTCTCTGTCTCTGACTGTCTCTCTCTCTCTGTCTACCTCTCTGTCTCTCCTTCTGTCTCTCTTTATCTGACTGTCTCTCTCTCCCTCCCGCACCCTCTTTTCATATTGCCTACTTCATTTCTGCTCCTGTCCGTGCCATCTCAAACACTTGTTTCCTTACTGTCTCTCACCCTCCTGGCTCATGGTTCCTGGTCGGAATGGGTTCTCTACCAAAACCCCAATCTGTCAGGGTCCCCACAGTGCAGCCGCCATCTGCCAGGAGAGTTAAATTAGAGAAGAGCTGCTGTGTGTCTTATTGTTTGCAGTGTCACTGCTCTGCACTCCTATAAGTCATTACACAGAGAGAGAGAGAGAGAGAGAGAGAGAGAGAGAGAGAGAGAGAGAGAGAGAGAGAGAGAGAGATGCGAGAGAGAGAGAGAGAGAGAGAGAGAGGGGGGGAGAGAGAGAGAGAGAGAAAGAGAGAGAGAGAGAGGGGGG
>OLKM01000569.1:202632-233660 GCA_900291075.1 Melanogrammus aeglefinus | reverse complement strand
GGAAACAGGGGCAAACAAGGGCTTCCGGCCAATCGGTGGTGTTGGTTAAAGCTTCCCCTGTGAGTCCGCCCCGTCAGTCTGAGCAGAGAAGAGCGAGAGACAGAGGCACAGGGGGAGAGAGAGAGAGAGAGAGAGAGAGAGAGAGAGAAGAGAGAGAGAGAGAGAGAGAGAGAGAGAGAGAGACAGAGAGAGAGAGAGGGAGAGAGAGAGAGAGAGAGAGATGGCAGAGGGAGAGGAGAGAGAGAGAGAGAGAGAGGGAGCAGTAGAGGGCAGAGGCAGAGAGAGGAGAGAGGAGAGAGAGAGAGAGAGAGAGAGAGAGAGAGAGAGAGAGAGAGAGAGAGAGAGAGAGGAGAGAGAGAGAGAGAGAGAGAGAGAGAGAGAGAGAGAGAGAGAGAGAGAGAGAGAGAGAGAGAGAGAGAGAGAGAGAGAGAGAGAGAGAGAGAGAGAGAGAGAGAGAGAGAGGAGCAGAGAGAGAGAGGATCAGAGAGAGAGAGAGAGAGAGAGAGAAAGAGGAGCAGAGAGAGAGGGAGAGAGAGAGAGAGATAGAGACAGAGAGAGGAGCAGAGAGAGAGAGGATCAGAGAGAGGAGCAGAGAGAGAGGGAGAGAGAGTGAGAGAGAGAGACAGAGAGACAGAGAGAGGAGCAGAGAGAGGAGCAGAGAGAGAGAGCAGCAGAGAGAGGAGCAGAGAGAGAGCAGCAGAGAGAGGAGCAGAGAGAGAGCAGCAGAGAGAGAGAGCGGGCCTGGATGCCTGCGGCTATGTTTGAGACTGAGTCATGACTCATTCAAACAAACTTATTCCACACGAGACGCCGTCTGAGAGCCGCTAAGTGGGACTGACAGTGAAGCACGTTGTGGATCTCCTAACAAGCGCTGTGAAGCCGCCTCTAATAAACTCCTCGCATCACAAACCATTCGCCCCGCGTCTGGCCCGACGCGCAGCGCAGAGATCCCGTTCTGACGCGAGTCTGAAGCATCAAAACACAAAGCAGCTCCCACCAGAGCATGGAGACCGTCCGCGCTCCGCCTCCACGGCGATGATCACCGTTGTCGTAGCGACGGCTAGTTCTCAAAGCGATCGAGCGCTGATCGCCTTCACCCGGCCGCTATCAAAGCAACGCATCATTCCCGTGACGCCACTAGAGACAGCGTCTTTAAGACTCTCTTTAACGCGCGTCTCTTTAAAGTCGGCCTCAGAACTACAATGTGCTTCTTCTTTGTTCGCTGATTCTACGTCTATATTATCCCCCGATTCAACAAGGTGCTAAAACAGGCGGACGCAGTCGTTTTCTTTTAATGCCCACTTCCTGTCCAACCTGGACTTGTAAAACGTCTTCCTATCAAATTTAATTTCTGTCCCCCTGCGACGGGGGGGGGGGGGGGGGAGAGCTTCACAAGGCCCAGCTAACCTCACATGGAAGCACGTAGCATTCTGACGCTCAACGCTAGCTCGATTCTGAGCCCTGAAACCCGCACCACGGTGAGGCAGCGGTCTGCGCGGACGTCTGAACTCTGAACCACCGAGGGTCCATTGGTGTTGAGATGCTAAATGTTTGAGCCGTTTCCCGGGCGACGCCCGGCGTTCACGTCCCCCGCCCGCTCCGTCCAAACAGACGGACGCGGGGGAGGGGCTTTGGCCCGAGGCAAGAGGGGCGGGATTAGCTGCACTCATTATGGATAAGAAAAGGACGGACAGGGGGTTTGAAAACGGGCCCCGTATGCAGAGGACTCCATATTCATGAAGGCCCGTACACCACACACACGCTCAGAGTGAGCGCTCCTCTCTCCATACAGCGCGGGCACTTAGAGGTGGATGGGCTGAATCTGCATACGAAGCACATGGACCAGCGCACCTTAATGCATGAGCACCAGCAGATGTGGACGCACACACCGCTGTACGTTAATCCACGTGGGCAGGCGGAGGTCAGGGGGGCCGACAGCCAACAGAGGGGGAGACCAGAGGGAGAGACCAGAGGGAGAGACCAGAGGCAGACCAGAGAGGAGGCACTAGAGACGGAGGGAGAGGCTTCGTAAATAATGGCATACATTGGCAGGAACTGTATGAGAATAAACACTTTATAATAAATAATGTATGCATAACGGCATCAAAGCCTTCTGGGAAGCATTTGTTGGGATGGGAGGAGACGGGGTTCATGGCAAAACTAAAGCAAGAAAACAAATACATGCACACACACACACACACACACACACACACACACACACACACACACACACACACACACACACACACACACACACACACACACACACACACACATAAACTCAACTCACACATGCATTAGCATACACTGGAACACACACACACACAACGCACATATACATTAGCATACAGTAGCACACACGTGCAAACCTCCACACAACCTTGCTGACATCTGGCCAGTGATAATAGCACAGTATAAAATGGCATCTGAGGGAAACTGCTATTAGCGGCTAGCTCGTGGCAGTAATCATAGGCTTTGTCTCCTACGTGTCGCTCTTATTCGGAAGAGACTGAGAGAGAGAGAGTGAGGTAGAGAGAGAGTGAGGTAGAGAGAGAGTGAGGTAGAGAGAGAGCGAGGTAGAGAGAGAGTGAGGTAGAGAGAGAGGGGCCTTACATGGTCTGCATCGTCCCTCAGAGGATGCTTCAGAGAGAGAGAGAGACGTTTGAGCCAGAGGATTCAAAACGCAAAAGGCACAGAAGAAAAGAAAAGAGAAATATTTCCAACTCCAACCCACATGGCCTACCATCGATCCGGTATAAATACACCAAAGCATATACATGCAGCTTTTAGTGCGAACCAAATTGGAATCTGAGCAGCACAATACATTTACCGTAGGGCTTGAGCAGAGGGACTGTTTCTGAACGCTGCGTTGACCTGCTCGTACAGTCGCCGCGTTCCACTGCGGTCAGCTCAAAGCCCGCCGAATCAACCACGAATCAGTGACCATTGGTTTGACCGGAGAAAACGGCCAAAAGCTGTCGGTGCACAGAGCAAGAGCAATAAATCCGGCCTTTATCTGGACTCACAGCGAGGAGCCGAGGCTAAACCTTGCCCTTTGGATAATTATTAATATTCTGTGGTTTGAGTCTCGGGGGCGCCTTCCACCCCCTGCTTCACCGCGAGCTGAGCGGGGTCACCCCGGGGGGCTCAGCGGACGCCTGGGGACATCGGGGACGGAACCAACCGCCTTGGGCTGGGAGTGGACCCCTCAGACCTCCTGCTTACTATTCAGCCTCCCTCCACACCAGGCCGGCACTGACCATCAGCTGGTGGTCAGGGCGTCCTGCTCAAGGACAGCCGCTACCAGTAAACATGGGGATGGAACCCACAACCTGAGGCTGGGCAGGGCAGGCGCCCCGTCAGCAGGGCGGGGGACAGCTCCGGGCTCCACGCGGAGTCAGGGCCGCCACACGCTGGGGAAAAGACCCAGCGTTTGATTAGGTGCATTTGAAGTGTTTGTATGGAAATACTGTTGCCTCATTTCCATGACAACTGAATGCATGTGCCTACAAGTGGCCAAGCGTGTGTGTGTGGTATGTCTGTGCTTGAGCCTTTGTGTGTGTGTGTTTTTGTTGTATGTGTGTGTTTGTCTTTGTGTGCTTGCTTGAGCATATGTGTTGCTGTGTGTGTGATGTGTGTGTTGTTTGTGCTCAAGCGTGTGTGTGTGCTCAAGCGTGTGTGTGTGGTATGTCTGTGCTTGAGCCTTTGTGTGTGTGTGTTTTTGTTGTATGTGTGTGTTTGTCTTTGTGTGCTTGCTTGAGCATATGTGTGTATGTGTATGTGTGCTTAAGCGTGTGTGTCTGTTCTCCTAAACTACTGGCTTGTTTAATATTCCATCGCTTCACCTGAAAACAGCAACAGGCTGCCCTATAAAGCCCAGGATAAATAATTCCCACACACACACACACACACACACACACACACACACACACACACACACACACACACACACACACACACACACACACACACACACACACACACACACACACACCCCATAAAGCCGTTCCCCGGCTCCATAAACTCATCTCCTCATAAAGTCCATCCTTCCATCCTTTCTGCGGCCGGTCGTATTTCACCGTCAGGCTCGCGGCCGCAGGCCCCAGCTGTAAGTGATTGTAGTCGTCAGGTTGGAATGGATTCTCTACCCCCTCCCCCCTCCCCCCGCGGGCAGGAGACAACTCCGTCGCTGGAACAGGAAACGGAGACGGTTGCTAAGCTAATCAATGCTTTCCAATCCCGCTCTGCGTTCCCTGCTATTTGTTTTGGGGATGAGGACAGCAAGCCGTATTGACAGGTTTTAATTAAGGCTGGCACGCAACCACACACACGACCACACGCACAACACACACAACCATACGGCGGATTGTAGCTCTGCCTTCCCACACGTGTGCGTTTGTGTATCTCTGTGTCTGTGTGTGCTTCTGTGTGCGTGTGCGATGACTCATGCTGAGTGTGCACACGTTCCATATTCAAACCTCCACTGCGCTCACACAAAAAGGTGCCAACGGTGATTACTATCAAGGGCACGTCGCCTTTGATTGGCCGTACGATTTGTCCCAATCACGTGTCACCATTACGGCGGGGGGGGGGGGGGGGGGGGGGAGGGGGGTGTTGTACCATGATGTCATCCAACAAGAAGGATGGGCCGTCTCTCTACGCGTGTGTGAGGGAGGATGGACGGAAACAGAGTCGGGTCTGAAAAGAACGTAAAGGAAACAAAATGGGGGCGGCTTCGCCTCAAATGAAATGTTAGAAACAAGCACATCTCGCCTCACGGGGGGGGGGGGATGAGGATCCTCACTGGCATGTTCTCCACAGGGGAATACACCCCCCACCCCCCCCTCCCCAGCAGCCTATGGGTGTCCTTTCAGTGGAACAACGAGGTGAGCGCACCACACAGTGGTGCTATGAACGCTCTCTGAGCAGACGGCTCTCTGAGCAGACGGCTGACTCGCCCACCCGGCCAGACCAGCCTCAGGTGGTTATCGGTGCGTCGTCCCTCATGCAGTCATCTCTCAGGGACAGATAGTAAGACGCATCCCCCCCCCTCTAGGCCCCCTGTTCATCTTATCGCCCTGGACTCTATCAGCCACACCTGTCCTGGTCCGAGAGTCCACAGAGACCAACCAGGAGGACCAGTCAGTGGAGGACAGACGACCTCTGACTGGACCAGGAGGACCGGTCAGTGGAGAACCGGTGAGTGGAGGACAGACGACCTCTGACTGGACCAGGAGGACCGGTGAGTGGAGGACAGACGACCCCTGACTGGACCAGGAGGACCGGTGAGTGGGGGACAGAGCAGACCTCTCCATCCTCCTCTCGGTTGGTTTGTTGGTTAGCTAAACCCGATCCATGTTGTCTGGTTGGGGTTCCTCTCGGTGGTGGAAGGAGAGGAACAGGTAAATACTCGCTGTGTTTTCCTGTTTCCAGGCTGATGATGTTATTGCTGTTATCATGATGATGATTATGTTGTGGTTGTTGTTGTAGCTATTGCTATTATTACATAATAACAATTATTGTTATTATGCTGTTGCATTAACTTTTAAACGCCTTTGTTATCTGCAGGACTAATGATCAGTTTGCGGTAACTTTCCAGACGGTCTGTTTCCCGCTTCCGAGCAGTGACCTCTGAGGCGCGCATGAGCAAACGAGTTCCGCCGCGCGGCCGCTCGTTAGCGACCACAGGAGCCAACATTAGCGCGCGTGGGAGCCAATTAGCGGCCGCTTGTCATGACACAAACAGACGAGGGCCCCGGCTGGCCCCCTGTATCAGGTACCCCCCCCTACCCCCCTCAATTATAACCACCCGGCGCTGGAAATACGCATCCTGAGAAAACTGATAATCATTACCCTTTGGCGGGGTTTGTCGTTATCCTCCGCGGAAGAAGAGGAGGAGGCGGCTCATGTGACCCATCTGGAGCTGTGGGGAGGAGAGAGGAGAGAGGAGAGAGGAGAGAGGAGAGAGGGGAGAGGAGAGAGGAGAGGAGGAGAGAGGGGTGAGGGGAGAGGGGTGAGGAGAGAGGAGAGAGGAGAGAGGGGTGAGGAGAGAGGGGGGAGGAGAGAGGAGAGAGGGGGGAGGAGAGAGGAGAGAGGAGAGAGGAGAGAGGGGTGAGGAGAGAGGGGGGAGGAGGGAGGAGAGAGGAGAGAGGAGAGGAGAGGGTGAGGAGAGAGAGAGAGAGTTGAGAGGGAGGAGAGAGGAGAGAGGAGAGGAGGAGAGAGGAGAGGAGGGAGAGAGGGGGGAGGAGAGAGGAGAGAGGAGGGTGAGGAGAGAGGAGTGAGGGGTGAGGGGTGAGGGAGAGAGGAGAGAGGGGGGAGGGAGAGGAGAGAGGCGCCGTGGCCAGCGGCCAGAGAGCGAGGGGCGTTCTGATTGGCCGGTTCATTCTCTTCCCTGGAGGAGCTGGTAGTCAGCCGGGAGCCGTCGTCCCAGAGCTCTTTGGCGTGAGGATTTAGAGAGCCCAATATTTGCTTCATTTATTGTTTTTAGGCAATTTCATGTCCCGATGTTCCTCTTCTTCTCTGACTGCAGTCATGACGGTGGAAGGGTGAGGAAGAACAGAGACGTTGACCGACCGCTGACTCCATGTGATGGAGCGATGACCTCCCGGGTAGTGGATGTAGAAGATGTTCTGTTGATGTTCTGTCCATCTCAAAGCTCAAGTGTCTATGAGCGGTGAAGAGAAGCAGCAGCAGCAGGACGGCCCTCCCGGTCGCTGACCCTCTGACCCCCCAGGCCCCGTCTCCATGCCAACAGGTCATTGGACCCCATCCTCCATCATGTCTTTACATCCGGGCTACACAAGCTGCGGAGGAACGGCACCACCCTCCTCAGTGGGTTATCATGGGACTCAGGGTTCCTCCCCCATTGTTCCTCCGTGAGGGCGGTTGACGCGGGCTGTGGGGGGCTGTGGGGGGCTGTGGGGGGCTGTGGGGCTGGGCGGGGGGCTGTGGGGGGCTGTGGGGGTCGTGGGGGGCTGGGGGGGGCTGTGGGGGCTGTTGGGGCTGTGGGGGGCTGTGGGGGGCTGTGGGGGGCTGTGGGCGGGGGTGGGGCTGTGGGGGGGCTGTGGGGGGCTGCTGGGGGGCTGTGGGGGGCTGTGGGGGCTGTGGGGGCTGTGGGCTGTGGGGGCTGTGGGGGGCTGTCGGGCGGCTGTGGGGGCTGTTGAGGCAGCTGTGGGCGTGCTGTGGGCTGGGGCTGTGTGAGGGGGCTGTCGCCAGACGGGCGACTGCACCCCGACACACTGCTGGTATGCCAAGGGGGTGCGTGCGCAGGGGCGGTAGTCGACTCCTAGCCAGGGACGGTTTTTACCACGCTTATAAACTTGTGTGCATGTGTGCGCGAATGCGTATGAGTGTGTGTGTGTGTGTGTGTATGAGTGTGTGTGTTCATGCAGCTGAACACATATAATTGGCCCTGGCATGGACTCTCTCTCTCTCTCTCTCTCCCTCCCTCCCTCTCCCCTCCCTCCCTCCCTCCCCTCCCTCCCCCTCCCCCCCCTCTCTCTCCCTCCCCCCCTCCCCCCCCCCCCCCCCTCCCCCCCCCCCCCCCCCCCCCCCCCCCCCTCCCTCTCCACGCCCCCGCCCCCCCCCCCCCTCTCTGCCCTCCCCCCCCCCCTCCCCCTCTCTCTCTCCTCCTTGTCGTCCTCCTCCTCCTCCTCCTCCTCCTCCCTCCCGTCTCCCTGCCCTCCCTCCCTCCCTCCCTCCCCCTCTCTCTCTCTCTCTCTCTCTCTCTCTCTGTCTCTCACACACATTAACACAGCTGCACGCACAAACATTACCACACCTGCATACACACACACACAAACACACAGTACCACAGGTGCACAAACTCACACACACAGCATTGCTGGATTAAGAATTACACACCTACACACACACTAATTATCCTACACACACCCCAACACTAATGATACCCGTGCATACTTACACAACGCATCACAGACACACAAGTACATGCACACTCACACACTGCAGGCAGAGAAATCAAACTGGATCAGAACATCAGCCAGCAGGGCCCCTTATAGAACCTCCATGCATTATGTGTCCTCTACGTGGTGTATAGCCATCGTTGGCTACACCCTGATTCACCTTGGGGCCTCACTGTGTGTGTGTGTGTGTGTGTGTGTGTGTGTGTGTGTGTGTGTGTGTGTGTGTGTGTGTGTGTGTGTGTGTGTGTGTGTGTGTGTGTGTGTGTGTGTGTGTGTGTGTCTGATTGTGTTTGTGTGCGTGCCTGTTGAGCGACTCCTTGTGGATGTGTTCTGTGAGTTTGTGTGTAGAAGCTGGACTAAAAGCGTGATGACAGGAAGTACCCGGGCTTCTTCCACTTAGGAAGGGGGGGCCTGCCGCTCTCCCTGCCCCCCCCTCTCTCTCGCTCTATCCTTATGTCTCTCTACCTCTCTCTCTATATAAAGTATATCCTTACGTCTCTCTCTACCTCTCTTTCTATATATATCCTTATGTCTCTCTCTCTCTCTCTCTCTCTCTCTCTCTCTCTCTCTCTCTCTCTCTCTCTCTCTCTCTCTCTCTCTCTCTCTCTCTCTCTCTCTCTCTCTCTCTCTCTCTCTCTCTCTCTCTCTCTCTCCCTCTCTCTCCTTATGTCTCTCTACCTCTCTCTCTCCATCCTTACGTCTCCCCATTGTCTCCCCATCCCGGCCCCTACAGGACGCCGTAGACACCTCGCTGTCAACGGCCAGACGCTCGACGCTTGACCCCCGCCACCCCTCTGTCAGGCCTCCCCCCCCCCCCCCCCAGGCAGAGCGGGGCTGACAGGAAGCCAGACTAACACCTCCTGGAGGATGAGAAGAGGAGCTGGAGGGAAGATGGCCGCCGCAGAGATCCGGAGGTTGTTTTTGTTTTTGTCCTTCGTCTGCGGGGGGAATTGAAAACTTTACGGTCCGTCAACCGTGACTAAAGTTTTCCGAGAGAGGCTCACGCTGGGAGAGATGAGAGCGGGGATGAGAGCGGGGATGTTTTGAAGTCGATTTATCTTGCGTTCTGTGGGATTGTCATAATAACCAAACCACCCCTAATACGTTGAATTGTATTAATTACACGTCGTATGAGAACAATCTTGAAGATTTGCAACATTCTGATTTCAAACCATAGCATTGTTCCAGAGTTCAATAGCGTCCCAGTCAACCCCGTCGTTGTTTCCTCCCAGCCCGGCCCGCTCTCCCCCCCTGACACCCCCAGAAAACACAATACTAGCTCTTCCTTCTCCACACTTCCCGCAAAATAATTAAAAAACTGTGTGGTGCATCATTGCTTTAATCTGTGTTATGACTCGCAGCTGAGCCGCGCCGCCACTGCTTTTTTAATGAAGATCACAGATGGCGTGTTTGTCGCTAAGTGCCGGCTGATTTGAATAACAAGGTGCCTTGTTTTAATCTTCCCTGTTTCCCTCCGAATCCTCCGTCTGAACTTCTGCTTCGCCGCTTCACTCGCCAATTAGCGGGTGATTCTATCGGATTATTTATTTATTTATTTATCCCTTTCCTGGCAGATGCCTTCGCCAGCGAGCTGGACTGCAGTGGACCGGGGGCTGAGGTGGGCACCGCAGTGGACCGCAGTGGACCGCAGTGGACCGCAGTGGACCGCAGTGGACCGCAGTGGACCGGGGGCTGAGGTGGGCACCGCAGTGGACCGCAGTGGACCGCAGTGGACCGCAGTGGACCGCAGTGGACCGCAGTGGACCGGGGGCTGAGGTGGGCACCGCAGTGGACCGCAGTGGACCGCAGTGGACCGCAGTGGACCGGGGCTGAGGTGGGGACCGCAGTGGACCGCAGTGGACCGCAGTGAGACCGCAGTGGACCGCAGTGGAACCGCAGTGGACCGGGGGCTGAGGTGGGCACCGCAGTGGACCGCAGTGGACCGCAGTGGACCGCAGTGGACCGGGGGCTGAGGTGGGCACCGCAAGTGGACCGCAGTGGACCGAGCCGCAGTGGACCGCAGTGGACCGCAGTGGACCGCAGAGGACCGGGGCTGAGGTGGGGACCCAGTGGACCGGGGCTGAGGTGGGGACCGCAGTGGACCGCAGTGGACCGCAGTGGACCGCAGTGGACCGCAGTGGACCGCAGTGGACCGGGGGCTGAGGTGGGCACCGCAGTGGACCGCAGTGGACCGCAGTGGACCGGGGCTGAGGTGGGGACCCAGTGGACCGGGGCTGTGGTGGGGACCCAGTGGACCGGGGCTGAGGTGGGGACCCAGTGGACCGGGGCTGAGGTGGGGACCGCAGTGGACCGCAGTGGACAGGGGCCGGGGTGTGACCTCCAGTGGAGGGCCCCCATGGAGGTACTGTCCCCATGATAAGGTCAGAGCTGTCCCCGTTGCTCACCGTCTGCTGCTCACACCAACCTCTCTTCCCCCTCCTGCCGAAGCTCCGTCCCAACATGGCCGACCGCTGCCTTCTAACCAGGTGGTTTTCTTTGTGTAAGAAGGCAGAGTTCCTCCACCTTGGGGTCACGACCCTGGTATGTATGAGGTACGTAGGATACTGCTGACTCACGAGCTCCAGCTCTGGTTAAGGGGTCCGTATAGAGGGTTCTGCTGGTGCTGCCGGACGGCTGGTAGCAAGGGGCAGACACACCCCCAAAAAGACGCTGCCTCAAGAAGCTTCTGGACTGGAGGATGGGGTGGACAGGACCCTGGGTAAAGAGCATCGGTCTGGCTAACGACATCGAACCAACAAACCACAAGGACACGGTTCAGTTCTACTGCCAACAGTCACGGCAACGTTAACGGTCCTGATCACCGTCCTGCTAACAGTCCTACCTCAGCAGCGGGATGACAGGAATAATCGGCTAAACAAATGAAATAATGCTTTGAAGTGGAATTTACATTTTAAAGACATTCGTATAAAGTGACAAAACAATGACAAGGTTATATTCACCAATCACTCTTTTATAGTCTTAATACAGACTTCAGAAGACAGTTTGATAAAGTGAAGCTTAAAGAGATGAAAAAAAAAACACAAGCACTAAAAACACTGCTTTGAGCGTGATAGAGAGAGAGAGAGAGAGAGAGAGAGAGAGAGAGAGAGAGAGAGAGAGAGAGAGAGAGAGAGAGAGAGAGAGAGAGAGAGAGAGAGAGAGAGCGAGCGAGCGAGCGAGAGAGAGAGACAGAGACAAAGACAGAGAGAGAGGGAGAGACAGAGACAGAGAGAGAGAGAGACAGAGAGAGAGAGAGAGAGAGACAGAGACGAGAGAGAGAGAGAGAGAGAGAGAGAGAGAGAGAGAGAGAGAGAGAGAGAGAGAGAGAGAGAGAGAGAGAGAGAGAGAGAGAGAGAGAGAGAGACAGAGACAGAGAGAGAGGGAGAGACAGAGACAGAGAGAGAGATGGAGAGAGAGTAGGAGGGAGAAAGATGGGGAGAAAGGCTGAGGGAAAAGGTGAGAGCGAGAGACAAAAACACAGAGGGAGAGAGCGAGAACGGGAGCGAGAGACACAGAGAGGAGGGGAGAGAGAGGGCCTCTTTGGCGTAAGCACAGTATTTAAAATAAAACTGTGGCAACTTAACTTCAGCGTGTTCCACGCAGAGCGGACTGTGACATGCCGTCACCGGTAATTGTTCCAAGTGAAACGTCTCAGTGTTTTACGGCCAGGAGTGAAACATTGACTGGCCGATGCACAATGGATGATATTCCCCCGGTGGTGAAAACCACTAATAAAGAAATAACACATACCCACGCCGTCACTGGACCTCCTGAAGGCGGTCACCTCACTGCAGAGCCATGCTCCTGATGTCCGAACAAGGAGTCGGCCTATTAAACTAAGGTAATGATGGCACGTAGCAAGGCATTCAGTGCAGATCATTCTCCTTCTCCTGAAACATGACAATTAGGTTGAAGAAGGAAGCCTGTAGAAACCTCTTCCTGCTTCATTATAATGCACAGGGGCCTGCTAGCATAATATGCCTGGCCCATGCTACATCATGGACGTCGGAGCTCAGTGGAGCAGCTCGGACTCCGTCCAGACAGTCTGTGTGCTTCCTGTCCTCCACACACTCCGCCGTGAGAGGGCAGGAAGAACACAATAAGTCAATACAAAGCACAACAACATCAGATCAACACAACCTTCTCTAACTCTAGCTCCAGGGCTGAACATCAGCATGTGTGTGTCGTGCTGTGAACCGCGCAAACCGCTCCTCATCCGCTCAGAGAATCACCTGATAAGCGGAGACATGACACCTCCGGGAAGACTCAGCAGTCAGCATCTCCCTGCAGGAAGCTACACTAATTTGCTGGCACACTATTAGTGGGCAAAGAAAATAGCAGGAGAAGAGGACCCGTCATCACCTTCACTTCCTGCCTTGACTTGTAGAATGTCCACAATAATCTTCTTCTCTCTCCTTAAACACAAGGACCTCAAACCTTGTGTAGACAGAACAAAATGGAATGTTAACAGTTTAAACTACACTGGCGTTCACACTATCTCCCTAATTAATGAAATAGGAGTCAAGGTAATCAGGGTTTAATGGGAGGATGTTAAAACATAACGTGGTACTATTAACTTTTAGTGATGTTTACCTTTTAATCGGGCACCCAAAAAAGATCCTCATTTGGGGAGTTGCAGGACACATGCACAGGCACCTCCGTGGGCAAGCACACACACACTCACGCATGCATAGATGCACGCATGCAGACACTCACGCACGCACCCACGCAGGCAAGCATGCACACACTGAAACACAGACACACATGCACGCACGCATGCAGAACCACAAACATGCACACAAATATGAATGCACAACCCAGCGCACACATGTACACACATATACACACTTAAACATGCACGCACACACACACACATATCCACACACTGCACGACACACAGTTATGCCAATGCTGCTGTCATGTCCTGCTGCTAGTGCTACCGCTAACGACAGTTGAAGTAGCGTTTGCTCGTCCGCTTCCCCCTCCCGACAACATTCCATCACAACATTCCCTCATGCGCTAAACGAAGCGGGCATCTGCCACGGCGGCGGGAAAAGGAAAGCCCTCCGTCCCCCGTCTACAGGACGACAAAACAGGGCAATTGTGAGCATTTTGAGGCTTCAACTCAAACACGGCTCGCAGAGGCTGGCCTGTCATGTTTAATCAGGGCCAGCGGCCGCCGGGGAAAGGCTAACTCGTGGAAGCGCTTGGAGAACACACAACCGCCCCCCCCCGCGCCCCCACAGCGTGCTGCGGAGGCCGCGGCCCCGGGAACCCTTCACATGGGATGACCGTCAACCCCGCCCTGGCAGTAATGGAAGGGTTTTAACCCAGCGCACCACGGGGGGCCTATGCATCAGACGGTCTGAGAGCAGCCCTTCATGAGCAGCCAAGCTGCTCGGGTTCCGCTGGCCGCTCTCCGTCCGCCCGCGGCGGGAGCAGAGAGCGTCGCGAGTCGTCTGACGGTTAGCACGTCGCGGCGTGTCAGCTGGCGGTCCTAGCGCCAATGACAGGGGAGAGGCTAATGAAGGAGTTACAGTACGCTGAAATATATTTAGCGCCAACTGTTGATGAAAGAGCCAGCAATGCCTTTCTATATAATCCTTTTTCTTTTCAGAAAACACTTTGAAACCACATCAACGTAGGAATCCGAACCACCGAAACCCAAAGCACTCAATAACCTAATTCTGACAGCTTTGCACACAAACGGATGCTAATTTAGTCTATTGTGCCGATTGCCTGCCCCCCCCTCCCCCTAACCCAATGTGTTTACTTGGCACCGCTAATAAGCTAACCACCACGCTCCAAAAAGCCTAGGACAATAGCTCTGGATGGGAGGGAGGGAGAGAGAGAGAGAGAGAGAGAGAGAGAGAGAGAGAGAGAGAGAGAGAGCGAGAGAGGCGAGAGAGAAGAGAGAGAGAGAGAGAGAGAGAGAGAGAGAGAGAGAGAGAGAGAGAGAGAGAGAGAGAGAGGCTATCTGTCCCGGCTAGAAAAAGGCTAGCCCTGCACAATTCCATTCCTGGCCCGGTACTGAGAGTGCAGCCCGGGGCTCCTGATAAAAGATTAATTGAATAAAAATGGCGGAGCGACCGAATGTGAGGCAGCACTGGGGCATGAGGAGTAAATAGGAGCGAGGGGATTAGGAGGGCTGCTGGACGGTTCCGGAACAGGGCCTTGCATGCGGACTGGCCCCCTTCAGTTCATCCCATTTGGACGGGACAGAGAGAGGACAACAGAATGTCCTTCTGGAGCACTGAGGCCAAGGTGCTGTTTTATCTCCCTCCTCACTGCTGGATGTTTTGTTATTGAGCGACTCATCTATTGATAGCTTTCATGATGCGGGCCGTGAACCCACCAGCCTGCCAGCCTTCTCTCTATTCACAAGAACGTACAATTACTATTTATCTACGGCTCCTTCAGCAGATGGCAAATGTTTGTGTGAGGACATTTGTCATTTATTTTCCGCAGGGTTTCATTTTCTTGTTTGGCTTGCTAGTGTTAATTTTGCCAAAGTAGCGGATTAAACAACTGTCTATCTTTCTCCACTTCAAACATCAACATTCAAACAGGAATCTCTCTCTTACAACCCCCCCCTCCCGCAGTAGGCATTCTTCAGTTATCAATACTCTACTCTGATGCCTCTCAGCAAGGCATCAGGAGTTAGCATCTCTACGGACTGGCCTTGATATTCAACGTGCTGAATTGACTCTCACCAGAACCCGTCTCACCAGTTACAGAGATCCCTTCACACCAGTCACAGAGATCCCTTCACACCAGTCACAGAGATCCCTTCACACCAGTCACAGAGATCCCTTCACACCAGTCACAGAGATCCCTTCACACCAGTCACAGAGATCCCTTCACACCAGTCACAGAGATCCCTTCACACCAGTCACAGAGATCCCCGCACACCAGTCACAGAGATCCCTTCACACCAGTCACAGAGATCCCTTCACACCAGTCACAGAGATCCCTTCACACCAGTCACAGAGATCCCTTCACACCAGTCACAGAGATCCCTTTACACCAGTCACAGAGATCCCTTCACACAAGTTCAGACCTTTGACACGAGAGTCCTCCAGACCTTTTGGTATCTGACGCAGACATGCAGACACAACGCCTTTTAAGATGCGAGCTAGGCTTTTAAAAACCCTGAATGCCATCTCCGGGTTGGGGGATCGCCTGAGGGTAACCTAGGTTTATTCCGAGGGCAGTTCTGGAGGGCGAGGAAGGCAGTGGTCCACGGACCCAGCCGTGGTTGGAGGAGGACTTCATCAACAATTGATACGGCCATCCGTCGGTCAAGGTTTATGCTTGCTTCATCAGTTATTCATCCTTTGCATCGGCTATTCATCGCAACATCTCTGTATCTCCTGGCCACCATATAATACTTTCATTAGGAAGGTAACACAAAGGCAGAGGGATAGTTAGAGATGTTTTCGGTTTGGAGATTCCTAAACGGCCAGGCATTTTCCTGTGGTCAGCAGGATATTTCCTAATGAGGATAATTTGTCAGGTGCAGAAGAGTTGGCAGCAGATAGAAGAGTAATTATCCAGCGCTCGCAGGGCTGGGCTTCAAAGTGCTTCATTACATCTACTTTTCTAATTGAAACACGGGAACTCGCTCATGTCAATGGGTTTGGATGGACCTTGAGGGCTATGCACATGATTTACGAGTTATATGAAGCGATATCCTACATATTTGCTATCCAAACCAGTACTGGTGTATTAGCTACTGACTCAAACAGGATCCTGTGGAACGGTTTTTGTTATTAGCCAGCGAACCAAAGCAACAAACTAATTCAGTTTCACTCAAGCCAAGTGCACTTGCAGAGCACACTTAGAGATGCAATCTTGCATTGATTATGTGAGTAAGCACGCGGGATGTTTAAAAGTACACAGGCTCGGCTGAAATGTAAGTAGGACTTAAATGAGCACCACAAAGACATATTGGTTGGTTTATATTTCACGGTTGACTCAACTAAGCACTCGACTCATGACTGTAAAATGAGTCTTTGTCAGAACGGCGGCGCTGACTGTGAATCGATGTATCGCAGGAGGGAGTCCCATTATTAAAACATTAAATAACTCCAATATGTCAATCCTGCTGGCAGGGGGATGGTGGGCGGACGACCGGGGGGGCGTCGAGTGGGATAATGAAAAGGGGTAGAATACAAAGTGCTCCAGCATCAAGGTGTGCACACGTCTCTGCTGACTTCACTCATCAGGGCTGCTCGTGGAGGTCTGAGCCCTGGGAGAGCTCCTGGTATTCTTATCTTCGGCTCTTCATCTTAGTTTGCTCTCCCCTTCCTCTCATCTGATATTCTACTTTTTTTCCTCGACTTTCCAATGTTCGCTTTTCTCTTCTGCTCATTCCCACCCTGCCCATAAGCAAGGCAGGGGCACACTAAGAGTACAAGTGGAGATGGTTCTAGCTGCTAGAACCATAGCTCCTAGCTCCTAGCTCCTAGCTCCTAGCAAGGACGGGGTTACACAGAGGAGGTTCCCCCAGGGGGTCGTGAGTATTGCAGTCAAATCATATTTGGTCCTCTTGTCCCCCTGGCCGTCTCATCTGCTCCCTCACCTCCTCTTCCAACTTCAGAGGTGCTCTTCCTCCCTTCACAGCTGGTGGGAGCATCAGCGTGTTGTCACACACCAGCGACATGGGAGTGGTGCAGAGGAACAGAACTAGCTCCCAGTGTTCACAGATCTCGTTCTAACCGCAAGGAGCTCTGAGCGCCGGTTCCTCTGCTCCGACGGGGACCCGATGCAGGAGGAACGAGGGAGGCTTTGAAAGGAATTAGCGCTCAAACACACTTGACTTCCGCTGGCGTTCGCTGTGCATAATGTGACGAGACAGACTGGGTAATACGAAGGAACGTTTCACCGACGTAAACGCGAGGTGCTACATTGAGATTACCGGGTATAATCCTTAATGTACGCTCATTCATTCCTCCTCGGTACGGGGGGGAATCAAGCTCAAAGTCGGGAGATTGAAGGCGTTTTGGTGAAGCCCAGAACCCCCCTGAGTTAACACCCTCCGCGCAGAAAACGCTGAGGGCTCGGGGGAAAGAGAGAGCGGGAAAAAGTGCGTGCCTCCGCACTTTTGTCTTTCTGCTCTTGAGGGCAAACACACTGCGAAACCTGCTCCCTCCTGGAAGACAGACTGACACGGCGGACACCTCGTCACTCAGTCTCTGCGTCTCTCCCCCCTCTCCCCCTCTCTCCCCCTCTCTCTCCCCTTCTGATGTGGAGGAACCAAGAGGCAGCTGTTAATTAAAGCTGGGAGTGGATAATGCCCGCTCAAAGTGTGTCTGTTACAGTTACAAAAGCCACCTAATTAAAACTGGAAATAGATCCGCGCGCCGCGCCTCAGTTTATTATTACGTTTCCTCCTCTCGTCCCGCTCTCCCCCACAGGCCGCGCGAAGGACGGGAACCCTACTGCTGCGGGCGCCGTGGCAACACACCAACCAACTGGAGCCGAGGGGAGCGAGAGTCCATTGACTTGGGGCCGGGGGGGGGGGTCGGGGTTCATTGTGGTCTCACATCGCAGGGCGAGGGGACACACACCCAGGGCCCCCCCCCCCATCCAAGGTCATTGTTGGGGTTCGGCTTTTTAATGAGATGGAACAAACTCTATTAATAAATATATATATATATATATATATATATATATATATAAAGGTTCTCTGTGGAACAGCCTTTTGTACCCACCCCACCCAATGGACTGGCAGCCATTTTGATCAAATTGCCTTGTTTTTGGGGGTCCTATTGGAGAAAGTGTGAGCGTACTTTGCTATGAGACATGTGCTTGTGTTTCAGAGTCAGCTAACCCTCTCGTAATGCTAGCACATTCACTAGGAGGGGGTATGCTGTTGATATGTGGGCTATAAACCCATACAAGGTGTGGCGGGGAGTATTAGTACTTGGAGGGGGAGCGATGGGAGGTTTATCACCTCTCTATGTGCCTTAATGACATTATCTGGATTCAGTAGAATCGCCAGTGATAGAAGTGTGCTAATAAATGAGCGTCAACTTTATTCAACTATTTGTTGCACTCCTCGCAGGAACGGCACCACAATACGAACTCCAACTTCGACTCTCTGTCAGTTCCAAGCCAGCAGGCCGTCACCAGTACCAACAATGCTCGGGATTTCAGAGAGAACTCTCCGAAAACATGAATGACCTCTGGTGAATGTATTAGCATATAGACCGCGGCCTGCACAAAGACCTGCACTTTGTCATTCACCGCTCTATTGGCGGGCTTCCGAGAGACTCTGCCGACACACACCGTCGTTTGTGTGTGCGGGGCCGGGCTCGCTCGCCCAGAAGGTGTCAGAGATTGGATTCTGGGGTTGGCAGATATTGGGTGATAGGAGTGAATGATGTGCATAAATGTGATTTTTTTTGTGAGGCTAGAAAGGCGATGTGTCTATTTTACATCTAAATACATTTAGATCTGGAAATAGACATGCTGGCCTCCTTGGCGATTGATTCACTCAGCGTGGCAGCGAGAGCCGTCGCAGTCTAAAGGGAAGAAAGGAAATAGCCATGATGCGCACACACACACTGTGGATATGTTTTTATAAGCATGGGCTGAGAAAGGCGTTTCAGGTGCAGCTGAAAACACACGTATCTAAACGCCATCGATATCGCCCAGCCCAGAGAGGAGATGGAAGACTGCCAAATTCTCTAAACCTTCAATCAGGGGAAAACAAGCAATCTGCAGACTGTTTCAGCAGGAGAGCGGAGGGAGAGAGCGAGAGCTCTCTGTCTCTCTCTGCCCCACTCTCTCTGTCTCTCTCTGCCTCTCTCTGCCTCACTCTCTCTGTCTCTCTCTGCCCCTCTCTCTCTGTCTCTCTCTGCCCTCTCTCTGCCCCACTCTCTCTGTCTCTCTCTGCCTCTCTCCTCTCTCTCTCTCTCTCCCTCTCTGTCGCTCTCTCCCTCTCTGTCGCTCTCTCCCTCTCTCTCTCTCTCTCTCTCTCTCTGCCTCTCTCTCTCTCTCTCCCTCTCTCTCTCTCTCTCTCTCTCTCTCTGCCTCTCTCTCGCTCTCTCTCTCTCTCTCTGCTCTCTCTCTCTCTCTCCTCTCTCTCTCTCTCTCTCTCTCTCTCTCTCTCTCTCTCTCTCTCTCTCTCTCTCTCTCTCTCTGTCACAATTGCCAAAACCATTTTCATTACTATGCAATTTCCCTGCCAAGGATAAAAATCGACAAAAACTGTGTATTGCACTGAAAACATGGAAGCATATCCAAGAGAAATGAGCAGCCGACTGTGTATACAGACAATACGATGCACCTCGTTCCCTAACAGGGGGGGGTACTTATACAACATATTATTTATAATACACCACAGCCAAACATATTTAATGGTGTTTTAGTTGCATTCATGTGTTGGGAGGGCGGCGTGGGTCTCACCTGACGGGTGACGGGCTTGGCAGTGGTCTGAGGCGGTCTCCTGCTCCATTAGGAACCTGATTTAAACTCACTTCCTGTGCCACACTGCTGTCAGGCCGCCCTCGGAACAGAGTTTATGAATTGCCGGTATCAAAACATGATTTATTATTAATATACGGATGGGAAATGAATCAAATGTACCTGGAATGACCTTTGAAAACCTCAACGTAAAAACGTAGATTAAAAAAGTTCTGAACGAGAGGTATAAACCGTCTGAGGACGAAGAGGCTACTGACACATTATCTGAGGCAGGGAACACGGTTCTAATGTTAACACAGCCGCAGGGAAGCCTTTTGATTGGTCCCAACGGTCTCACCTCACAGCTGGACCGTCATCAGCGACGGGGGACCTAGGCCAGAGAGCTTCATGGGTCAGTGTGACTCCGTTTGGTCTAAAAGGAGAAGGTTCCAGACTGGTCCAGACTCCATGTCCTCCAATGTTGTCAGTCATCATACATTCCTACAAGTCATCCTGCGTACCACTATCACATGGCACATGGTACCAGTACCACATGGTACCAGTACCACATGGTACCAGTACCACATGGTACCAGTATCACATGGTACCAGTATCACATGGTACCAGCATCACATGGTACCAGTATCACATGGTACCAGTATCACATGGTACCAGCATCACATGGTACCAGCATCACATGGTACCAGCATCACATGGTACCAGTATCACATGGTACCAGTATCACATGGTACCAGGATCACATGGTACCAGCATCACATGGTACCAGCATCACATGGTACCAGTATCACATGGTACCAGCATCACATGGTACCATTATCACATGTTACCAGCATCAGATGTCACCAGTACCACATGGTACCAGTAACACATGTCACCAGTACCACATGGTACCAGTACCACATGGTACCAGCATCACATGGTACCAGCATCACATGGTACCATTATCACATGGTACCAGCATCACATGGTACCAGTATCACATGGTACCAGCATCACATGGTACCATTATCACATGTTACCAGCATCAGATGTCACCAGTACCACATGGTACATGGTACCATTATCACATGTTACCAGTAACACATGTCACCAGTACCACATGGTACCAGCGTCACATGGGGTTAACGATGTGTGTACATCGTTGTGTGTACATAGTTAACCCACCTGATGAGGGGCTGGGGCGGGGGAGTATGACAGGTGAGGAGGGTGAGGGGAGGAGGGTGAGGAGGGTGAGGAGGGTGAGGTGAGGATGGTGAGGAGGGGAGGTGAGGAGGGTGGGTTAGAGCCAGCAGTGAGAGTGTGACCAGTAGGCGAGGTGGGACGAGGAGGTGAGGAGGGTGAGGTGAGCAGTGTGGGCGAGGAGGGTGAGATGTGAGAGGGTGAGGTGAGGAGGGTGGGTGAGGAGGGTGAGGTGAGGAGGGTGGGGTGAGGAGGGTGAGGTGAGGAGGGTGAGGTGAGGAGGGTGAGGTGAGTACGTCGTTGTGTGTACATAGTTAACCCACCTGATGAGGGGCTGGGGCGGGGGAGTACGACAGGTGAGGAGGGTGAGGGGAGGAGGGTGAGGAGGGTGGGGTGAGGAGGGTGAGGTGAGGAGGGTGAGGGTGAGGAGGGTGAGGTGAGGTCAGAGCTCAGCCAGCACTGGTCGTGACATCATTTAAACCTCAGACCTCAGACTCCATTGATTTCCCAAACTAAGAGCTCGAGCTTGGGGGGTATCAATGTGGGGGGGGGGGGGGGGTTGTTTTAGTTGTTGCCATGGCGACACCAGCCCTATTCACACCGTGGCTCCCCGTTCGCTGTTTCTTTTCTGGTCTTTTTTTAAGCAGCTTGATCGGCGTACTGAAAGGGCGGTGATTGCGGTCGTGACGTCGCTATTGTAGCGCTTTATTCTGGAGTGAATCCTGTGTTGGCGTAATCTCTCTCTCTCTCCCTCTCCCCCTCTCCCTCCCTCTCTCCCTCCCTTCCTCTCTCTCCCTCTCCCTCTCCCTCTCTCTCTCTCTCCCTCTCTCTCCCTCTCTCTCTCTCTCTCTCCCTCTCTCTCTCTCTCTCTCCCCCTCCCTCCCTCTCTCTCCCTGTCTCTCTCTGCAGGCGCTTGGCAGACCACCAGTCCACTGCTGTTCTCGTACTACATGCTCGTCAGTGGGTGTTAGTTCATGCATACAGGAATGTTCATTGAACCCGCTTTTCCGCGAGAATGTCACAGTATGTGTGTGTGTGTGTGTATACATTTTAGCTTGTGTACGTCTTAGTGTTAGTTTGTGTGGGTGTATGTGTGTGTCTTTCTGTGTGCGATTGTGTGTGTGTATGACTGCAGTGTGTGTGTGTGTGTGTGTGTGTGTGTGTGTGTGTGTGTGTGTGTGTGTGTGTGTGTGTGTGTGTGTGTGTGTGTGTGTGTGTGTGTGTGTGTGTGTAAATGTCAGTATGTGTGTGTGTTTGTCTCTGTGTGTGTGTATGTGTGTGTGTGTGTCCGTGCCTGTGTGCGTGAGTGTGTGTGTGTGTGTGTGTGTGTGTGTGTGTGTGTGTGTGTGTGTGTGTGTGTCCATGCCTGTGTGTGTGTGTGTGTGTGTGTGTCCGTGCCTTTGCGTGTGCCTGTGTCCGTGCCTGTGTGTGTGTGTGTGTGTGTGTGTGTGTGTGTGTGTGTGGTGTGTGTGTGTGTGTGTGTGTGTGTGTGTGTGTGTGTGTGTGTGTGTGTGTGTGTGTGTGTGTGTGTGTGTGTCCGTGCCTGTGTGTGTGTGTGTGTGTGTGTCCGTGCCTGTGTGTGTGTGTGTGTGTGTGTGTGTGTGTGTGTGTGTGTGTGTGTGTGTGTGTGTGTGTGTGTGTGTGTGTGTGTGTGTGTGTGTGTGTGTGTGTGTGTGTGTGTGTGTGTGTGTGTCCGTGCCTGTGTGTGTGTCAGTGTGTGTCTGTGTGTCCGTGCCTGTGTGTGTGTGTGGGTGGCTGGCTGGCTTTGCGGTGGGGATGTGAGTGCGGTACATCTCTTCAGCTCTGCGTGGAAGGGGATATCTCCTGGTCACCGTACACTCTGCTGTCGGCGGCGGCTTTGTGTGTGTTTTTAAAGATGTTACATCATTATGCCGCACAAACAAATGGATTTGTTTGTGGGGCCTGACGTAAGCCTTCCTGCTCTTCCATTGGGTCAGACTTCCTTGCTGCTCAGAACACATTGAGAGCGGAACTAGGCTCCGGCTCCTGGCGTTAATCTGTTGGCTCCCTGAGAGGAGCGACTAACGCCCCCCCGGCATGGAGACGGGGGGCGGGGATCCCCGAATCAACCGTCCCACCCCCCCGTCCCCCTGTCCCCCTGTCCCCCCGTCCCCCCCGCGGCGGCCATGTGGCTATCGCTGCCCGGGGCTGGGCCTTGAGGACGGCTCACCACCGGCAGGAGCCTGCAGACCATAATACCCTCCAGAGCTCGGCTCTGATCTCCGCTCTGTGGCGGACCCTCTCACCCGTCCCCCCGCATCAGGACCACTCCATCTCTCTACACACATATATACTCCATCAATTCTCTTCTTCCTCTCGCTCTCTCGCTGCCTCTCTTTGTCTCCCTCTCCCTCTCTACTCCCCCCTTCTTTGGGGGAGGTATCCGGTGTCTCCTCCTGGCTCCACACATCTCTGTCTCTCTCTAATCCTCCATTCCTTCTCCTCCTGATCTTCCTGCCTCCTGTCCTCTGTTCAACATGTCTTCGCCGCTCTGCCTCTCTCGTTAGGCCCCCCGTCTCTCCCTCTCTCTGTTCCTCCCTCGCTCCAAACATCTCTCGCCATCATTCCAAATCTCTTCCCCATTCTCTCTCCCCCTCATTAAGCAACTATGTCTCTCTCTCTCCCTCTCTCCCGTCACACTCCACCTCCTCTTTACACATCGTCCTCCCACACTCCATCACTCCTTCTCACTTCCTATTACACCGCATGCACGCACACACACACACACACACACAGACACACACACACATGCACTTACACACACACCTGCCTGCTGAATATGCAGGTCAGAGTGACACCACTGTGATAATGTGTCTCTGCAGCGTATTGTCTGCGCTAGAATGAAACGCTGGCTTCAGCCAGAGTGAATAACAGCGAAAATGGAAAAGCATCGCGTGTGCCAAAGGCCGTGATTATATGCCGTTTGGCGACACATTTTATAATTCCACAGCAGCTGTAGCAATTATAAAAAAAAATACAGAACTCCATAACATAAAAACGGCATAAATGAAAGAGTGGTTTGGAATGCGGTCGGGCTTGGAAACAAAGAAAGGTTACAAGGCTATTTATTCTGTTTTCGCGTGGACTTCATGATTTTTCGGCATCGAGACGGGGAAAAGAGGTACAGAAAGAGATATCTCTGGTGTTTCTGAGTTCCCTCGGGAGTAATCAAGGATGGAGGAAGGGTGGAGGAGGAGAGAGAAAACAAAGGTGTGCGTTTGTCTGCGTTATTATTGCTAAGAACGGTTAGCTTAGTGGCTCCTCCGCCTCTGCCCGGCTCCCTGGAGATGACGTGTTCCACACTGCCCTCTTTTGGATGTGGACGGAACTGCATGTAGGAAACTGCATTGATGGAAGGAAACAAGGGCGAGAGAGAGAGAGAGGGGTAACTGGGGGAGAGTGATAACTTAAGATACAGGGGTCGACAAAGAGGGGGAAAAAATGTGAAATGGAGAGATGAAAAAAAATAACTGGTTGTTTTTTTCCCCTTCCCTGCGCAATGATTTCTGGGATATGCCTACAAAGATGAACTGCGTTGCAATGTCAGCACGTTTGTTTGACTTTGACAATCAACAACAATTCAATTTTATTTTCAGAATGCATTCTCTCTCTCTCTCTCTCTCTCTCTCTCTCTCTCTCTCTCTCTCTCTCTCTCTCTCTCTCTCTCTCTCTCTCTCTCTCTATCTCTCTCTCTCTCTCTCTCTCTCTCTCTCTCTCTCTCTCTCTCTCTCTCGCTCTCTCTCCTCTCTCTCTCCTCCCTCTCCTCTCTCTCTCTCTCTCTCCCTCTCTCTCTCTCTCTCTCTCCCCCTCGCTGTCTCCCCATCACTGTCTATCTTTCTCCCTCTCCCTCACTCTCCTCTCTATTCTATCGTTCTCTCTCGCTTTTTTCTCTCGCTGCCTCACACACACACACACACACACAGACAAACAAAACACACAAATCAACACACACTCACACACAAACCCGATATTAGAAAAAGCGCTGCGTGTGTGCATGTGTGCGCTGGTGCGTGTGCGGGAGAAGAGCACACACGCGATGTCTGCAGTCAGCACTCTACAGATGGCTTTTGCAGCCTGGATTTCAATATAGAGGCTATCTCTGGCTGGCTAACCGTAGCAGACAGAATGTTCTGGAGAACGCTGGGGCTGGCTGCCTGGTCCCCCCCCACCCACCACTCCCGGGCTGCATAAAAATGGCTCAAATATCTCATTGTGATTATTTTGTACTAAACTGAAAGAGGCAATCCGAGACAGTGTTAATAAAAGTGTATGGATTTAAAGGATACTTTCTATTCGCCGGAGGTTGAGATGAGGGGGGAAGGGGGATTTAACACATCCACCTGTCCAATAAATGTGTTGATGAAATATGTTTGTTATGTTTTTAAACTTTGACGCTCAGTTTGTTTTAGAGTCGCTGAAACTGCAATGAAATGACAAAGAGATCTGTGTTAATGCAGAACATGAATCGGGGCACCAGTCATCAGGGCTGTTTAGTCCGGTCTGTGGCCGTAATGGTTCCTCTTCTACAAGCAGGTGTCCATCAGTCATCACTGGCCTCCTCTGTTCGTTTGTGACCTCTTAAACGGGATGATTCAGTAATGTATGATTTTTATTGATGACCACTTCAGTGATCTCATCATACATCAGGCAAACTCTCAGAGTCCAAGAGAGGGAACACAAGCACAATAATGTAAAGGGCAAAAGCTTACAAGAATCCCGTTCCAAGGTCTTTGTTAAGCTAACATTATCTCTGGAGCATAGACTAAGCTAACCTTAACATGCAGTTTCCACACACTAGCTAACCCAACACCATCTCAGAGCACTAAGCTAACCTCACCAAGCAGTATCCAGACACTAGCTAACCCAACACCATCTCAGAGCACTAAGCTAACCTCACCAAGCAGTATCCAGACACTAGCTAACCCAACACCATCTCAGAGCACTAAGCTAACCTCACCAAGCAGTATCCAGACACTAGCTAACCCAACACCATCTCAGAGCACTAAGCTAACCTCACCAAGCAGTATCCAGACACCAGCTTATCCAACACCGTCTCAGAGCACTAAGCTAACCTCACCAAGCAGTATCCAGACACTAGCTAACCCAACACCATCTCAGAGCACTAAGCTAACCTCACCAAGCAGTATCCAGACACCAGCTTATCCAACACCGTCTCAGAGCACTAAGCTAACCTCACCAAGCAGTATCCAGACGATCTGGTTGGAGTTGACAAATAAAGAGTGGCGGCGAAATGTGAACTCTGTTAAGGCTTTGGGCCGGTCACCTCGTTAATGGGATACATCGTTAACCGGGTGCCAGGGATAACCGGGTACATTTGGTATCCTCATTAACCGTGTACCTCTTTAACCGGGTACCTTGTTAACTGGGAACCTCGTTAACCAGTCACCTCGTTAACAGTGTACCTCGTTAACCCGTCACCTCGTTAACAGTGTACCTCATTAACTGGTCACCACGTTTACCGAGTAGGCCTACCTCGTTAACAGGGTACATTGTCACTGTGTATCTCATTAATCGTGTACCTCATTAACCAGGTATCTCGGTAACCAGGTGCCTCGTTAACCGGGGGCCTGGGGTAAACGGGGCCTGGGGTAACCGGGCTAACCGGGTATCTCTCCATTTATAAAGAGACCGGACTAAAAAGGGCTCCACTTGGTCTGGAATAACCCGAGGTGCGCGCGATGAGCGGCTAACCTTGGCTAATCTTGCTTCTCGGGCATCACAACATCAGCTGGTAATGTGCGCTGCTCTAATGAGGGAGAGACAAGACGAGAGGATGACCAATTAGAGCCGCGGCGTGCCCGGCCCCTCTCTGTCTGTTGTGCGGCCTGATTCATCACCACAACATTCATCCCAACACCCCCACCCTGCCCTAACAGTTGAGGCGGAGGTGGTGTTATAAGGTGCAGGATAGGGTTGGCTTTACGCCAAAGAAAACGTTCCGGTAAAAGCTCATTTGCAGGTGTTCCCTGCGGCAGGAGAACCGACACTGAGGGTCTTTCTGAGACGCCCTATTTTCTCCATCAAACCGGGAGCCGCGCTAACTTGAGCCCAATCCCTCCTCTCAGATTGTATTTTTTATTCAAATTATTTCTCTCTCTAGAAAAAAAAGCGAGGGGGCTTTTTTTTTCTTTTTTCTCAGCCACCAAAACTTTCTTTCACGGTTTTTGCGATCCGAGACCGCGATAAGAAAAGGAGAAGGGCATTGATCCAACAACAGTTCGAACCCATTTAGAAAAATGAACGCGGCCCAGAGACCTCGTAGTCCCACCGGCCAGAACAACACCACCCCCCCCCCCCCCAACCGCCCCCCCCCCCCCCTGCCCCCCCCCCCCCCACCGCTCTGAGGGGGGCCAGTAAGTAAACTACTCCGGGGGGCTGTGACACCCGCAGCTCACCTGACTGCTGCCCAGTCCTCCCATTACCAGACCTCTTACCGGCTGGAACCGGCTTAGTGTCAGGGGGGTGGAGGTGAGGGGGAGGCAGTTTACTCTCTCTCTCTCTGGGGGTGGGGTGAGGGTCGTAACCGTGGAGACTGATGTAATCCACGGTTGTTCAGCGGTGACCCAGTGAAATGGAAGCCAGTGCTGGAGGCGAGAGAGAGAGAGAGGGAGAGAGACACAGAGAGAGAGGTAGAGAGAGAGAGAGAGAGAGAGAGAGAGAGAGAGAGAGAGAGAGAGAGAGAGGAAGAGAGAGAGAGAGAGAGAGAGAGAGAGAGAGAGAGAGAGAGAGAGAGAGAGAGAGAGAGAGAGAGAGAGAGAGAGAGAGAGAGAGAGAGAGAGAGAGAGAGAGAGAGAGAGAGAGAGAGAGAGAGAGAGAGAGAGAGAGAGAAAGAGAGAGAGGGAGAGAGAGCGCGAGAGAGAGGAGAGTGATAGATAGAGACAGAGATGGAGAGAGAGAGTGATAGTGGTGGAGAGAGATGGATAGTAAGGAGAAAGTGGGCAATACAGAGAAGGAGGGATAGAGAGAGAGAGCGCGATGGAGAGAGTTAGAGAGCGAGGAATAGGCAGAGACCGATGTGTTTGGGATTGGGACAGAGCTGGAGCGAGAGAGAGGGAGGGAGAGGAAGGGAGACAGAGACGCTGAGAGGGAGAGGAAGGGAGACAGAGACGCTGAGAGGGAGAGGAAGGGAGACAGAGACGCTGAGAGGGAGAGGAAGGGAGACAGAGACGCTGAGAGGGAGAGGAAGGGAGACAGAGACGCTGAGAGGGAGAGGAAGGGAGACAGAGACGCTGAGAGGGAGAGAAGGCGAGGAAGAGGGATGCAGATGGACGATGTTTGAATCAAAGAAGGACGGGCCAGGAGAGGGAGCTGTGATGGAGTGAGAGGGGCGTGGGGGAGAGTGAGACAGTGTATCTATACACAACACTCTGGTTAACAGGACGGACCTCCAGGCTGGAGCTGGTGGGACTCGGGAGCGCTGGGACCGGTCCAGACACCAGAGGAGGCTCACCGACGGCCTCACGCGGTGGGGTCGGGGAGGCTCCTGATCCCGGGGGTAATGGACTCATCTGAACACGTCGTGGCCCGGTGAGACGGCCCCTAATGGGTACTGATGGGTCCGGGGGTCCTACGCACACGGAGCCTTCATTACGGCGCCGGCCCCCCTGCCGTGCCCGCCGCTCCGCCTCAGCAGGCGCTAACAGCTGGAGCTAATAGCTAGCGCTAATAGCTAGAGCTAGCAGGACCGAGCTAATGAGACACACAGGAACAACAACAAGGATACCGTGAACACACAGCACCGGTTTGAGACTATATTTCTCATTATGTTTGACTGGCGATGTGTCAGAATAACCACATAACTTCTTATCTGCTGCAGGCAAGAAACTTTTCTCATGCAATACAATGGAAACATACTGGAGGCGCCAGTTAGTACAGTCTGCGATGGCTGGGCAGCAGCCCTCTGGACCCCGTTAAGATATGTATTTATGGACGCATGTTTGTGTCCGTCTCTCCGCAGGTGGCGTCCATAATAACACCTTCACTAAGCTCCGCCACCGTGAGGGACCAACACAACAGCCGCTGCAGAGAGGTTCAATCCAGCGCCGGCGTTGGACACCCCTGCAGCAGGTGCAGGCGGAAGGGGAACGCGGGCACAGAGCTCGCGCCGAGAGCGGCCCCCCGAACAGCATATGGCGGAGATAAAGAAGTAAATAATGCACTTCTGCTCCACCGTCCTGCCGGTATTATTAGAACAAACATTAGCATGATGAGCCTTCTGCCACTTGGACCTTCTCAAGCTCCTCCGGTCTCCGACGGTGGAGCGCTTGGCTCCGGGCCGGCGTTCTCCAAGGACACCCGCCGTGGCCGACCCCCGGGGTCCTCCAGGGGGGGCACCAGAGTGTTCAATGAGCTGCGCTGCCAATGCTAATTATGTTCGCCCACTGGGGTCGGGGGTATCCTCCCTGTTGGGGGTCCGACCGTACCTCCAGGCGTGAGTTATGCCGAATGCTGAACTTTCATTTCATTTTTTAATCTGGATGCGGCTCACACCTCGCGGGGAATCAATAAGGAGGAAGCGGTTCCATCCATCTCTCTACGGTATCTGTACCACGTTGTTTTATGAACACTGGCCTGCATGTTAACCGCTACACAACCATGTACTCAGAGATCTCCCTTACTACTGAAAGTCAACACACACTACAACACAAATACTACACGTGACTCACAATCATACACACACACACATCACACAAGGCTATCAATCATCATACAAATTAAGACAACATACAATGGATATACTGGAACACGCACACACACACACACACACACACACACACACACACACACACACACACACACACACACACACACACACACACACACACACACACACACACACACACACACACACACGCAGGCTCCAGTGAGCAGGGTTGTGTATCCCCGTGTCCCGTGCGACGCCACCACGCGGTCCCACATCAGCAGCATCAGGAGGGGAAGCCCAGTTTAGAACGTCCTGCTTGTTTGTACCCCAGACACACACACACACACACACACACACACACACACACACACACACACACACACACACACACACACACACACACAGCGCTCCACCCAGGGCCGCTGGCCTGCCGCTGCCTACAGAGAGCTCTGCGTTTTGCCAGATGATTAATTAAAGCGATAGCTGCGTTACATTCCTCCCAGCGATCCTATTTCTGGGGTGAGAATCACAATCCATGTCAAACGCACAACGCCACTCTGCTCAGGAGCGCATGCAGGAGTGCATCGATGTAAGAAAAGTGTGTATGTGTGTATGTGTGTGTGTGTGTGTGTCTGTGTGTGTGTATGTGTGTGTCTGTGTCTGTGTGTGTGTGTGTGTGTAATCCAGGCTATGGTTTTTGAAGACTGGAGGAGGAGGAGGAGGAGGAGGAGGAGGAGGAGGAGGAGGAGGAGGAGGAGGAGGAGGAGGAGGAGGAGGGAGGAGGAGGAGGAGGAGGAGGAGGAGGAGGAGGGAGGCTACACCGACGATGACGTTGTTCTGTTCTCCACAAGCCTGGGAGTCTATTTTGGTGTGTGCGCGTTGTGCAGGGTTTTGCGTGTGTGTGCGCGTTGTGTGTGCTTTTGTCGTGTTTACGCGTTGTGCTTGATGTGACTTATCGGTAAGAATGCAAACACCCAAACACACACACACCTCCAACCGCTGATGGATGTGAGAGGAGCCGGGACTGCTCACATACACACACTCATCTGCATGGAGAGTGAATGCAGATGCGTGTGTGTGTTTGTGTGCATACACGTGTTTGAATGTGTGCGTCTCATTGTGTGTGCATGCTGAGTGGAGCATTGAAATACCCCACACACAATCACAATAGGTCTGAGAACGAGTGTCCCCTGGATGGTGTACATCTGTGTGTGTCTGTGAGATCTTTGAAGGGGACTGGGTAGTCAGTCTGTTTACGTGTGTCTGCTTGTGTGCGCCCAGTGTGTTTGTGCACGTGCGTGCGTGCCTGGAGTGTGTGTGTGCATGCCTGGTGTGCGTTTATGTGTGTGTGTGCGCCCCTCAGACTGTATATTGTTGTATTGATTCACAGCAGAATACCAGCAGTCGGCCGCAGGGACGAGCCAAGGACTGAACCACGGCGCGCTTTACTCTGTCATCCTGTCACACACGGAGGGGGGGAGAGAGAGAGAGAGAGAGAGAGAGAGAGAGAGAGAGAGAGAGAGAGAGAGAGAGAGAGAGAGAGAGAGAGAGAGAGAGAGAGAGAGAGAGAGAGAGAGACACAGAGAGAGAGAGACACAGAGAGAGAGAGAGAGAGAGAGAGAGAGAGAGAGAGAGAGACGAAGAGAGAGAGAGAGAGACACAGAAGATGAGAGAGAGAGAGAGAAAGAGAGAGAGAGGTAGAGAGAGAGAGAGCACAGACAGAGAGAGAGAGAGAGACAGAGAAGAGAGAGGACAGAGAGAGACAGAGAGAGAGAGACAGAGAGAGAGAGACGCTGAGGGGTGAG
>OLKM01000569.1:193945-199539 GCA_900291075.1 Melanogrammus aeglefinus | reverse complement strand
TCTCTCGCTCTCTCTCGCTCTCTCTCCCTCTCTCTCCCCCCCTCCCTCTCCCTCCCTCTCCCCCCCCCCCCCTCCCCCCCCCCCCCCCCCCCCCCCCCCCCCTCCCCCCCCCCCCCCCCCCCCCCCCTCCCCCCCCCCCCCCTCTCCTCCTCTCTCTCTCTCCCCCTCTCCCCCTCTCTCCTCCTCTCTCTGCCTCCTCTCTCTCCCCTCTCTGCCTCCCTCTCTCCCTCTCTCTCCCTCTCTCCCTCTCTCCCTCTCCCTCCCTCCCTCCCCTGTTTTCATTAAACTCTAACTTCGTCTTGCTGTCCTCTCTCTCTCTCTCTGACGTGGTGCCTGGAGACGGTATCTAGGAGCAGGTATAAATAGTGCGCTGGAGACGGGCTGCTGTGGATCTGAGAGCCGCGCCGCTCCGACGCCGCCTCTGATGCTGATGAAGCAGGGGGTGGGGATGGAGGGGTGATGGTGCTGAAGGAGGTAGAGATGGTGGTGGGGTTCTGTGGAAGGTGGTGGTGTTGTTTTGGGCTTGGTGGTGGTGGAGGCGGAGGAGGTGGTGGTGCTGAAGGAGGTAGAGGTGGTGGTGGTTTGGAGGTGATGGAGGTGGTGGTGGTGGTAGTGGTGGTGGTAGTGGTGGTGGAGGTGGAGGTGGAGGTGGTGGTGGTGGTGGTGGTGGAGGTGGTGATGGTGGTGGAGGTGCTGGTGGTGCTGGTGGTGGTGATGGAGGTGGTGGTGGTGGTAGTGGTGGTGGTAGTGGTGGTGGAGGTGGTGGAGGTGCTGGTGGTGGTGGTGGTGGTGGTGGTGGTGGTGGTGGTGGTGGTGGTGATGGTGGTGGTGGTGGTGGTGGTGGTGGTGGTGGAGGTGGAGGTGGTGGTGGTGGAGGTGGTGGTGGTGGTGTGGTGGTGGTGGTGGTGGTGGTGGTGGTGGTGGTGGTGGAGGTGGAGGTGGTGGTGGTGGTGGTGGTGGAGGTGGTGCTGGTGGAGGTGGAGGTGGTAACAGTTCTATAGAGGACGTTTCCGTGGGTAAACAGACCTCAGATCACCACCGGCCGATAAGCAGCCAGAGAGCAGATCCCAATGTCAACGTGGTCACTGCAGGTCTGACCACCTGGGAGTGGGTCAATGTCAACGTGGTCACTGTAGGTCTGACCACCTGGGAGTGGGTCAATGTCAACGTGGTCACTGTAGGTCTGACCACCTGGGAGTGGGTCAATGTCAACGTGGTCACTGTCGGTCTGACCACCTGGGAGTGGGTCAATGTCAACGTGGTCACTGTAGGTCTGACCACCTGGGAGTGGGTCAATGTCAACGTGGTCACTGTAGGTCTGACCACCTGGGAGTGGGTCATCCAATCAGAGCCGCCCGACGTTCAAATTAGAGCTCATCACGGCAGCTATTTCTTTGGATTGTGAGCTGCACACTAATGTGCTCAGTTTTGGTGTTTTTTTGGACGACGCAGTGGTAAAGCAATTTATTTATATATATAAATACATAACATTTTCCTGCGAATAAATAGAGAAATGTGTTACTCTTATCTCCCACTGGTCCAACTAGGGACCAGAATACAAAGTACCCATCCTGCTGGTGTGAACACACACACACACACACACACACACACACACACACACACACACACACACACACACACACACACACACACACACACACACACACACACACACACACACACACACACACACACAAATGGGGGAGAGACATGATAATTCACGAGGAACAATCTACTGGCCCTGAAAAAAATAAGAAAATAAACACAAGAAAATACTTCCCCAGACCAACTTTTCATCATCAACTTGTTTGCTGTAACAAGCGAACACAGTTCAGGGAGTCAGAGCAGCGGCAGTAGAGAGGCGGGGGTCTATACAACCCCCCCCAGACCCTCAGAAGATATTAGGGAGCAGTCTGAGACCAGTCCAGTCTGAGACCAGTCCAGTCTGAGACCAGTCCAGTCTGAGACCAGACCAGTCTGAGACCAGTCCAGTCTGAGACCAGTCCAGTCTGAGACCAGTCCAGTCTGAGACCAGTCCAGTCTGAGACCAGACCAGTCTGAGACCAGTCCAGTCTGAGACCAGTCCAGTCTGAGACCAGTCCAGTCTGAGACCAGTCCAGTCTGAGACCAGTCCAGTCTGAGACCAGTCCAGTCTGAGACCAGTCCAGTCTGAGACCAGTCCAGTCTGCGATGTTGGGGCAGGAAGCAGAGGTTTACCCCCCGCCGACCGCTCCCCCCGCCCTGGTCTGGGTGGGGGGAGATCTAGATGGACTAAGATACATTTACGTGGTCGATAGTGTTTACATGTGGTCGATATGTACCATCCAAGTCACCCTCAACTTGACTTTTGTAAACGTGTTTATTAACATGTACTGTATATTAACATGTACTGTATATTAACATGTACTGTATATTAACATGTACTGTTTATTAACATGTACTGTATATTAACATGTACTGTATATTAACATGTACTGTTTATTAACATGTACTGTTTATTAACATGTACTGTTTATTAACACGTACTGTTTATTAACATGTATGTGTCAAAAGGTTAACGTTTAGTTTTTGCTTCCTATCATTACGATGTGATTTGTGCGATTAGTTTTCTGTGAAGTAGTTTCCAGTTTTTCCTCATCAAATGTTAACGTAATTGAATGCAATATAACAATGTACATGTTAATGTCCCCCCCGTCCCCCCGCTCAGAGACACTGGCAGGTCAGAACAGCTACCTCATCGTTGTTGAGAGGCTTATGCATACTGCCCTGATCGGGATGAGGCACGATCACTGTAACACACACACACACAGACACACACAGCGTTGGATTCTCCTTATTATTAGCATATTTAGCATATAGTAAGGATCTAAAATAAAGTGTGTGGGATGACTCTCGTATAATTCAATAATCATGCTGAAGAGAGTGAACAAACAAGCGCCTGGGGCTGGCCTCTCTCAGCCAGCGGGTCCTAGCCCTCCTCTCCTCTCCCCCAGGGCCGCGCGTCGTAGATAATAAGAAGGGAACCATTGATCAGGTGGAATCAGTTGGAGAGGTTGTGCTGTTCCTTTCCCGATCAGTCGGTCAGGGTTCTCGCACCGTTCCCCCAACCGACCTGACAGCCAGGGAGCGCTTGGACTCGATTGAACACCGTGCCAATCACCGCGCGTGCGTGCGTGCGTGCGTGCGTGCGTGCGTGCGTGCGTGCGTGCGTGCGTGCGTGCGTGCGTGCGTGCGTGCGTGCGTGCGTGCGTGCGTGCGTGCGTGCGTGCGTGCGTGCGTGCGTGCGTGCGTGCCGTGCGTGCGTGCGTGCGTGCGTGCGTGCGTGCGTGCGTGCGTGCGTGCGTGCGTGCGTGGATATAGTGGATATAAACCGGAAGACTGAGCTCTCGATTCGGGGACATCCAACCGACTTTTAACCATGGCCCCCATCTGGGGCCCTTGGGCGGGAAAGCCCCCCCGATTAACGGCTTCACAGGGGCCGGTCTCCATGGAAACCACCCGAAAAAGGAGAAGGAGGGAGAAGTTTCACCTGGGAGGTGAAGCACAGACGGAGGTGTTTGGGTCTGACCCCGTCGGCCCTCCAGCCCTCCACACACTCAAACACATCCACACATAGAAGCACACGTCTCTTTCTAGAGGCCTGGGTCGATGTCTAGATGACCTATAAGGGGGCACCCAGCCCAACATGGTGCAGAGGTCCCGTCAGGACAGTAAAGGACCCGTGAGCTGGTGTTCAAACTGCTCCGTCAGGGATGTGATGACTCTGTAACCCGGCGTGGGCCCCGGTCCGAGGCCTGGACTTTGTTTTCCTGAGTCCTGAAGGAAGGAAGCGTCCAGAGCGTCCTGGGGGGTGGCCTTTGAGTCCCTCCCTGTTCCCATCATCATTACGGCGGGGCAGGATGGATGAATAAAGGAACGTCTGGCCACTGACGACCAATCAGGGCCCAGCGTGGAGGCAGCGCCGGACAGCACGCCGTACCCCAACGCTGCTAATGAGCTCCTCCAACTGTCACGCACACACTGAGTGTGTGTGTGTGTGTGTGTGTGTGTGTGTGTGTGTGTGTGTGTGTGTGTGTGTTGTGTGTGTGTGTGTGTGTCCTGAAATGCCCCCCGAAGCCCCCGCCCCCACCACCCAGCCCTTGCTGTTTGTTGTTCAGATATTTATGCTTTGCGCTTTTAATGTGAAGTGTTTCACTTCTCCTGCCAAGGAGGTAAAGAAACTAAAATGGCTAAAACAGTCAGACACACTAGAGCCTTCTCAGGGGGTCTCTAGCTGTGTATGGGGGTGCCATCAGCGAATAGAGGAAATGTGGAGGTGTATATAATTATAGGAGTTAGAGAGAGAGAGAGAGAGAGAGAGAGAGAGAGAGAAGAGAGAGAGACAGAGAGAGAGAGAGAGAGAGAAGAGAGACAGAGAGAGAGAGAGAGAAGAGAGAGAGAGAGAGAGAGAGAGAGAGAGAGAGAGAGAGAGAGAGAGAGAGAGAGAGAGAGAGAGAGAGAGAGAGAGAGAGAGAGAGAGAGAGAGAGAGAGAGAGAGAGAGAGAGAGAGAGAGAGACAGACAGAAGGTGGGAGTCAGCCACAGAGCGGGCGGGCGGGCGAGTGGCTAAAGGTCACTCTGGCGAGGGGGGGTATTGAGGTCCCCTCCAGCCGCCCCAGGAGTGGCTGTTTGAGGATTAATGAGCTATTGGGCCGCGCGGCACCACCTCCACCTCCACATGACTGACAGAATTAATGTTACAACACTGGGGGATGTCACCCGCCTGTGATAACCTCCGCCTCATTACGGACACAAGCTGCCCAAACAAACGCCCCCACCCTGTTCTACACCCGCAGAGACAGCACCCTAAACAAGGACCCTGCTGCTTCCACCACCCCCAGCACGACCATCGCCACTGGGGGGTGGGGGCTGGTGGGGGCTGGTGGTGGAGGTGGGGCTGGTGGTGGTGGTGTTGGAGGTGGTGGTGGTGGTGGTGTTGGGGGTGGTGGTGGTGGTGGTGGTGGTGGTTGGTGGGGCTGGGGGTTGAGGGGGTGGAGGTGGTGGGGGTGGTGGGGGAGGTGGTTGGTGGTGGTGGTGGAGGAGTGGTGGCGGTGGTGGTGGTGGTGGTGGTGGTGGTGGTGGTGGTGGTGGTGGGGTGGGGGTGGTGGCGGTGGTGGTGGTGGTGGTGGGGGTGGTGGTGGTGGGGGTGGTGGGGTGGCGGTGGTGGTGGTGTTGGCGGTGGTGGTGGTGGGGGTGGGAGGGGTGGAGGTGGTGGTGGTGGTGGTGGTGGTGGTGGTGGTGGTGGTGGTGGAGATGGTGGCGGTGGTGGTGGTGGTGGTGGTGGTGGGTGGTGTGGTGTGGTGGTGGTGGTGGTGGTGTGGTGTGGTGGTGGTTGGTTGGTGTGGTGGTGGTGGGGCGCTGGTGGGTGGTGTGGAGGTGGGGTGTGGGTGAGGGTGTGGTGGGCTGGTGGGTGAGGTTGGTGGGAGGTGGTGGCTGGTGGTGGTGGTGGTGGTGGTGGTGTGGTGGTGGTGGTGAGTGGTGGAGGTGGTGGAGATGGTGGTGGTGGTGGTGGTGGTGGTGTGGTGGTGGTGGTGGTGTGTGTGGTGGTGGTCGGGT
>OLKM01000569.1:166445-178945 GCA_900291075.1 Melanogrammus aeglefinus | reverse complement strand
GAACCTGTTTGTTGTTGTTGTCGTTTTGTCGGCCAGCTTGTGATACTGAAGCATAATTTAAAGTATGTGTTGTCTGTTGATCAGCGGCGTGCTACGCAGCGGGGTGAGGCGCGCGGCGCCACCCCGTGCTAATCACACTGTGACCACAGACACTCTGTAGTTTACGCACCCGGATCAAACGCAGCGCTACAGTTACACCCCCCCGTCAGTCCAGCGGGCCCAGGGGGCCGAGATCCACCCTGACACACCGCGGCTGTGGGGGGGCTCAGCGTTGTCACAACAGATGACCGTCGTCTCCGGGCTGTCCTCATTTGTTAGGGGCGGTACTACTGACCCAGGTACCACCAACCCGGGGTCAGCTGACCAGGGTACCACCGACCCGGGGTCAGCTGACCAGGGTACCACCGACCCAAGATTTTGTGGCAGTACCCGGGTCCCCAAAATGCATTTCTATTGATATAAAGGGATATCTGGTAGTAATGTTGACACTTAACCAATCTATTTCCTTCCATTACAACAGGGCTCTAGGTCAAGGCTAATAAAAACACACAATGCACAGCGTACGGGGTATTCACCAGAAGATCTATAGGATTCTGCCAATGGCCAGCCATTCAGAGCCGCCTCGGTGAAAAGTAGTTCTAATGTAGTGAAGTGAACAGGGCGTGTGGTCGAACCTCTCCATCCAGCCACCAGTCCATTGTTCCCATCCCAGTCCAAATGACAACATACAACTAACACTGACTATTCCACTAGCAAACAACTAACACTGACCCCTAATGCTAACACAACTAACACTGACCCATGCTAACACAACTAACACTGACCCCTAATGCTAACACAACTAACACTGACCCATGCTAACACAACTAACACTGACCCCTAATGCTAACACAACTAACACTGACCCCTAATGCTAACACAACTAACACTGACCCCTAATGCTAACACAACTAACACTGTCCCCTAATGCTAACAAACAACTAATGTTACCTTTACGCCTAACCTACACAACACCTAAAGCCAACTACAACAGTGATTGTCAAATCATGATTAACACAACGCAAACCCTTTTATGCAAAGGTAAAGCAATTATATTTAATTAAATAATTTCCAGCTTGACATCCTTATGTTTCTGTGTTTTCAGAGGAGGGAGATCAGTACAATTATAATGATTGTCACAAAAACATTGGCCAACAACAAATGAGTCGCCATCGTCAGAAGGTTCATCGTAAATCAGAAGAGGGACGGCTAATAGGCTACAGTAATTATATACTGAAGTGTCCTGGGGGTTTCAGAATTAACAAACACATGTCATGTACGTGAATAAACATTACATAAACAAATGCACGTAATACAGTATGCATGCACCCATGGATTTATGCAAATTCCCAGCAAAAGCCAATTGTGTTGCATGTATAGAAATGAAGCATTTCTCAGGATTATATTATTGTATTTATAGGCATAAAGGGTTGGAGGGTTTTGGGCTGAAGAATGAGGATGATGCAGTTTGTTTTGAGAGCAATCTGAGAAATAGGTGTCAATGCCGAGAAGCTCTGCTCAGTCTGCAATGGCCTGCTTGAGCCTGGGTAAGGAGAGCATTGTTAGCACTGTGAGTATTGTTAGCACTGAGCATTGTTAGCACTGAGAGCATGTTAGCACTGACAACATGTTAGCACTGGGCATTTTTAGCACTGAGAGCATGTTAGCACTGAGAGCCATTGTAGCACTGGGCATTGCTAGCACAGTGAGCATGTTAGCACTGACAGCATGTTAGCATTCTGAGCATTGTTAGCACTGGGCATTGTTAGCACAGTGAGCATGTTAGCACTGAGAGCATTGTTAGCACTGTGAGTATTGTTAGCACTGAGCATTGTTAGCACTGAGAGCATGTTAGCACTGACAGCATGTTAGCACTAGGCATTGTTAGCACTGAGAGCATGTTAGCACTGAGAGCATGTTAGCACTGTGAGCATTGTTAGCACTGGGCATTGTTAGCACAGTGAGCATGTTAGCACTGAGAGCATTGTTAGCACTGGGCATTGTTAGCACAGTGATCATGTTAGCACTGACAGCATGTTAGCACTGTGAGCATTGTTAGCACAGAGAGCATGTTAGCACTGACAGCATTGACTAGCACTGAGCATTGCTATCACAGAGCGCTGTTAGCACTGTGAGCATTGAGAACATTGTTAGCACTGAGAGCATGTTAGCACTGAGAGCATGTTAGCACTGTGAGAATTGTTAGAACAGAGCGCTGCTAGCACTGTGAGCATTGTTCGCACTGAGAGCATTGAGAGCATTGTTAGCACTGAGAGCATGTTAGCACTGTGAGCATTGTTAGCACTGAAAGCATGTTAGCACTGAGAGCATTGTTAGCACTGTGAGCATGTTAGCACTGAGAGCATTGTTCGCACTGACAGCATGTTACCACTGGGCATTGTTAGCACTGAGAGCATGTTAGCACTGAGCATTGTTAGCACAGAGAGCATTATTAGCACAGAGAGCATTGTTAGCACTGAGCATTGTAAGCACTGAGTGCATTGTTAGCACTGAGAGCATTGTTAGCACTGAGAGCATTGTGAGCACTGTGAGAGCACTGAGCATTGTTAGCACTGAGCATTGTTAGCACTGAGCATTGTTAGCACTGAGAGCATTGTTAGCACACTGTTAGCACTGTGAGCATTTGAAACGCTGTTATATGATAGCATCTTTGTAGCAACGTTAGCCCTGCATGGTTGTCATCCAATGCAAGTGAAACGTGGCGTTGTGCATTGGCTACTATTTAGGTATTTTATCCGCCACTATTATTATTTCTAAAGTTACAAAAGACAAACCAGAACGAGTTCAGAGACAACGCTCCCCTCAAACTCCCCACCCCAGATACGAGGAGGGGGAGGCGGAGGGGGCGAGGGGGGAAGGGAGGATGTGGAGAGAGGAGGGGGGGGGGGGGTCATCATGAGAAAACTGCTGAAGCCAGATTTCTTTTTCCCTCGTTTTCCAGAGATAGTCCAGGAGAACGAGGCAAAACGAGTCTGGGGAGAAAGAAATAATGAAAGTAAGAAATAATGAAAGAAATAAAGAGAGAAAGGGAGAAAGGCACATGAGCTAATCTTCTAAACCAGGCGAAGGCATGAGTCAGCCAGATGAGCGAGAGAAAAGGGAGAAGGAGAGAGCGGAAAAACCCCTGAAAACAATTGCTGCCTCTCTCTCTTCTTGTTCCACGAGCTAAGCTGCTGGCGCCGTTTGAAACCCGCTGGGAGCCAAGCTAGCAGAGGGTGGGGGACGAGGGGGGGGGGAGGCAGAGGGCCTGCGCGTAGCCGCGGCAACGTACACCTAGGAAGACAATCATGGCGCTCCCAGCAAGTACAGAGACAAAGGTCAGGTAGCGCTCTGTGTACACGACCAATCTGCGGCAGTTAGCGCTTTGTTAAAAGGCCATTAGCGTCCATTACAATGATTACCTTGGTAGCTACGCTGAAGGCTGCGTTTGAGCCGGGCTCCAGGTCCCCAGACGCATCGCAGCATCGCTACGTACTCCGGGGCTATGGACGATAACGTCGGATAAAGCAGGACTCGTTGCTTCCCTGCCTTATTTTGCGTTGGTCATCGAGGCAGGAATGAAGAGCTTCCATTATTCATACCATTCTCGTTCCCCTGCGATGGAGGAACATAGAACAGCCATGCCTCACGCTTCCCCACGCTTTGTCCCTGCCTGCCATGTACATGTATGTACGTGTATGTCCTGCCTCGCACAGGACATATGTTGTGTGACAGGCCAGCCGGTTCCACTCTACATGAGCGACAGGATGGGACGGAGGATGGTCATTCCCAGGTATGATGGCGCACGACTTTGAGGTCAATGTCAGCCTATCAAGGCTCCCGGTTCAGGGACCACCGCACACTGTTCAAGTTCTCCATGAACTCATGGTTGGTTAGCGGTCCTTAGCCAGCCTGCTTTCATAAAGTGGAGCAGGGATTATATTCTTAATCCTCTGTGTAATTCACTGCCTTCCTCTCTTCCACCTGACCGCCTCCTCTCCCAGCCTCGTCTCTCCTCTCTGTTCCTCCTCCTTTCTCCCCCTTTCTCGTTGTTTTTTTATTTCACTCTCCCTCCCTTCTCCCTTCCTGTGTCCTTCCTGCCCTTCCTTGAATCCTTTGACTTTTCCTTCTCCCTTCCCTCCTCACTCTTTGTCTTCTCTGGTGCATGGAGAAGGAAAGGTGCGGCCGCATCAAGGTGCACCAAGGACGTCATGAATTAGGAACGACATTCCCCTCGCCTTGTGACACGTGCCCGCAGTGTTGTTCGGCACGCTGACGGTAAGCTACTCTGCTGCCATGCACCCTGGGCAAGGCATTGGTGGTGTCAACATCACAGGCCGCTGAGGGTGAGCTGTTCTATTGATTTGGGTTGTGTGGTGCAGAAAATACCTTTTGTTGAGGTCAATCTAGCACTTGAGAAATAAAGTTGAACAAATGGAATGTATAAAGTAGGTTGAGATCAGGAGTTAGGTTAGAGATGGTTTGAGGTGGTTAAGTTTAGTAATGAGGTAGAGATAGTTGAGTTCAGGAGTTAGGTTAGAGGTGGTTAAGTTTAGTAATGAGGTAGAGATAGTTGAGTTCAGGAGTTAGGTTAGAGGTGGTTAAGTTTAGTAATGAGGTAGAGATAGTTGAGGTCAGGAGTTAGGTTAGAGATGGTTAAGTTTAGTAATGAGGTAGAGATAGTTGAGTTCAGGAGTTAGGTTAGAGGTGGTTAAGTTTAGTAATGAGGTAGAGATAGTTGAGTTCATGTATGGTTAAGGTTCGGGTTGGAGGAGGTGTTTTTGAGGGAACAGGTCTTGTCCCCTCGTTTTCAATTGAGGAATACTTAGAGATGATGAAGTAGAAAGAAAAAAGTGAGTGCTGTGGTTGGGGACGAGGTCTAGGGCCTGTGTGTGTGTGTGTGTGTGTGTGTGTGTGTGTGTGTGTGTGTGTGTGTGTGTGTGTGTATATGTGTGTTGGTGTTTTTCCCCTCCGGTCTAGAGCAAAGGCGGGGGGGGGGGCGTTGTCCTGAAGGGGGGCTCGCCGTCCCGACTACCTGCCTCCTGTACCCCTACGGCGGCACGCACAAACAGACTGAGACCCTCCCACTGCTCTGCCTCGGTGAACAACCTCCTGCTTTACTACATCTGGAACACCGTCACTGCTTTACTACATCTGGAACACCGTCACTGCTTTACTACATCTGGAACACCGTCACTGCTTCAGTACATCTGGAACACCGTCACTGCTTCAGCACATCTGGAACACCGTCACTGCTTCAGCACATCTGGAACCCCTTCACTGCTTCAGCACATCTGGAACCCCTTCACTGCTTCACTACATCTGGAACCCCTTCACCGCTTCAGCACATCTGGAACCTTCATGCACAATCTGGAACCCCGTCACTGCTTCACCACATCTGGAACACCTTCACTGCTTTCAGCACATCTGGAACCCCGTCACTGCTTCAGCACATCTGGAACCCCTTCACTGCTTCAGCACATCTGGAACCCCTTCACTGCTTCAGCACATCTGGAACCCCTTCACTGCTTCAGCACATCTGGAACCCCTTCACTGCTTCACTACATCTGGAACACCTTCACTGCTTCAGCACATCTGGAACCCCTTCACTGCTTCAGCACATCTGGAACCCCTTCACTGCTTCAGCACATCTGGAACCCCTTCACTGCACTCCTCTAGAGGTACAGTGGACCTCCAACGAGCGCTCTGAGGACCGTGTGCGTATGGATTATGGTTCTGTGCTCCTCTCCCTGCTGGGGGTTCAGCGTGTACAGTTGATCAGCCAGCAGACTCCAACCTACTGACAGGGCTGGCCAGGGAGGAGCTGGGAGCCGGCAGTCACCCCTAACATCACCCACAGGCCCTCAGGTCTGGAGGAGGCACCATCACCCACAGGCCCTCAGGTCTGGAGGAGGCGGCACTGTCACCCACAGGCCCTCAGGTCTGGAGGAGGCGGCACTGTCACCCACAGGCCCTCAGGTCTGGAGGAGGCGGCACTGTCACCCACAGGCCCTCAGGTAGGGTCTGGAGGAGGTGGCACTGTCACCCACAGGCCCTCAGGTCTGGAGGAGGCGGCACTATCACCCACAGCCCCTCAGGTAGGGTCTGGAGGAGGCGGCACTATCACCCACAGGCCCTCAGGTCTGGAGGAGGTGGCACTATCACCCACAGGCCCTTGAGCAAGGTCTCTATTGAAGCAGAACCATCACACACCACCTGTGGAGGCCGGTCTGATTCATCTGTTTTCTTTCCTCTCTCTCCGTCTGGAGGAGCGGCGGGGGGGGTGGGGGTGGGGTGGTGGGTGGGGTGGGGGGGTGGGGGTGGGGGTGGGGTGGCGGGTGGGGGTGTGGGGTGGCGGGGGTGGGCGAGGTGGCGCGGGTGCGGCGGTGGCGCCCGCGCCGAGGGGTCAGAGGTCGCCACCGGGCCAACAATCCAATTTCACAGCGTCTGCTCCGCGGGCGCGGCCTGCTCCCGCCCGGCCCCGCCGCCGCTCTGCATGTCCTCACGTCACACCGCTGAACCCCACACAACTTTTAATTACCCCTCGGCTTTGGCGCGGGTAATTGGCAGGCCCGGAGCATAGCTGCACAAAGACCCGCCTGTTTCTCTGAGCGCCGAGCAAACACACGCAGCCGGTAAATCACAGGGGAGGGGGCGCGGCAATCAGACGAACCCCACCTGATAGGACCCCGCGCCTGGGCGTGCATGTGTGTGTGTGTGTGTGTGTGTGTGTGTGTGTGTGTGTGTGTGTGTGTGTGTGTGTGTGTGTGTGTGTGTGTGTGTTGTTCTGTGTGTGTTGTGTGTGTGCTGTGTGTCCTGTGTGTGTATCTGTGAGTGTGTCTCTGTGTGTGTGTGTGTGTGTGTGTGTGTGTGTGTGTCTCTGTGTGTGCCTGTGAGTGTGTATCTGCCTGTGTGCGTGTTTGTGTGAAAGCGGATCTGTGTACACAGACAAGTGCTCGTCATTTAGCGGAGGATTTCATCCGGAGCGACTTGAATTTCCTCCTTTTTGGCTCCAGAGTCATTAAGGAGGAGGAGTTTCCCCGCGGGGCTGGACGTGTTCTCCGAGTGAGGAGCAGGTAGGATTAGGGAGGTCTGCTCAGCCATGACTACAGATGAAGATACGCTGGATTCACGCCCAGACCCATTGTCTGGAGGAGGCCACACCCACTGGACGACCCCCACTCCACTGTTTGAAGAAGAGAAAGGACGCCTTTGAATCGTCCTCTGCTGTACACTTCAGACATCTACACTTCTGCAAACTTTTGACCTCCTCAACTCCTTCCTTCCCTCTTTATGTCTCCTCCCTCCTACCTGTCCAACATGCCACTATCGCCCTTCCCTCTCCCCTCCTTCTCTTCCCGCCATCGCCTCCTACCACTCCTTCCTTCCCATCCTCCTCACCTCCTCCTCTACCCTGTTGGCAGGTTGTCCCGGTCGTGACCCGGGAGTAAAGCTTTAAAGGGACAAGGCCGGAGATCACTCCCCACTGAACCAAAGGGGCAGTGATTCCTCTCAGGGGTCGTTGGTGTCAGGGGCCGGCGCTAGCTAGTTAGGCACTGAGTAGCCGTGGCTCGTGGAGACTTGTTGTTGAATAATTGTTATCCATAAGCAGACTGAAACCAGCGGCATGGAGCCTCTCTTGTGTACAGTGACTGTGTAGGACCCATCTGGGATTCTCTTTGCAGGCGTCTCCATCAGTGCTGAGGCACAGTGAGTCTCGACAGATACAGAGCCGCCAAATTCATTACGGGAAAATTGTTGTTTGGCCATCTTTAACTCTGAGGTTAATTACCTTACCTGAGAGTTCCTCTTTCCTCCTGCATCTCAGCCCGAGGCAGCAGATTGTTAACTTATCAATGTTCTCCCAGTCTGCGGTGTTCTGCACAACTGGGCCAATTTGGAGTAGAGTTGGGGAGCGCGAGGAGGCAAACGCCTCAGGAAACCTGTGCTATTCCGTCCTACCAGGGAGGTATTGTCCCAGCAGTGCGCGATACCTTTCAGACGGCCATTAGAGCCCTGATGAGCAGCGACGTAACGAGGGCTCTGACCTCCTCAGCGGAGGAGCACTGGTCGACCGCTGGCTCCAGCCGCCTCCTTCAGGCGCCGCACTGGACGGTCACTTCCTGCTCTTTGTCGACCCAGGCTGCTATGACTACGGTGTCATCATGTCTGTCGGCAGCACCCCCCCTGGCAGAGGGGCGTATGGAACCCACGTGGATCAGCATGGAGCCTGTGGTGGTGATCACTGCTGGGGAGAACCAGAAGGTGATGGATGACTGGATGTAGCCCAAAATAAAAAGTAATACAAAAAACTATTATAGTCTTTGGGCCTCTTTGACCTGACAGAGAAATCCACGTCAAGCCAATCTGCTCAGGGTGAGGAGGGGTGAGAGAGGGGGAGGAGGGGTGAGAGGGGGTGAGGAGGGGTGAGAGAGGGGGAGGAGGGGTGAGAGAGGGGTGAGAGGGGGTGAAGAGGGTTATCATCTAGCGAATCAAACGCTGGCTGAAATTAAATCAATGAAGACGCGGTGCAAGGAGCAAACGTCAGTCCCCTGTCTCTCTGTCTGTCTGTCTCCCTCTCTCTCTCTCTCTCTCTCTCTCTCTTCCTCTCTCTCTCTCTCTCTCTCTCTCTCTCTCTCTCTCTCTCTCTCTCTCTCTCTCTCTCTCTCTCTCCTCTCTCTCTCTCTCTCTCCTCTCTCTCTCTCTCTCTCTCTCTCTCTCTCTCTCTCTCTCTCTCTCTCTCTCTCTCTCTCTCTCTCTCTCTCTCTCTCTCTCTCTCTCCCTCCCTCTCTCTCTCTCTCTCTCTCTCTCTCTCTCTCTCTCTCTGTCTCTCCGTCTCCCTCTCTTCCCTCTCTCTCTCTCTCTCTCTCTCTCTCTCTTCCTCTCCCTCTCCCTCTCTGTCTCCGTCCCTCTCTCTCTCCCTCTCCCTCTCTGTCTCCGTCCCTCTCCCTGTCTGTCTCCCTCTCTCTCCCTCTCCCTCTCTGTCTCCCTCTCTCTCTCTCTCTACTATTTGAGTTATCTGGTGTCTAAGCAACAGAAGAGAACCAGTTCCTTTAGCAGAGCTGCTGTTCAATGAGAGGCCCTTGGAAACCCGTCTATTGAAACCATGAATGATTTACTCGCTTTGATTTAAAAAAAAAAAAAACCTTCTTCAGTCGATATTTAAAAACTTGAAAAGCCCTCCGTGATAACGATCATATTGCTTAAACCCTCCGCTTTACTGCGTGTTACTGCAGGCCACGTTGTATCCTACAACCTTGTATCGTGTAAAGCGTGGAGCAGGAACTGATTCACGAGATGAAGGAAGCTCTCCAAGACTGGTTTAGATCACCAGAGAACCATACAGGATCAGCGTATACATCTATGATCTATGTATAGACAGATGTAGAATGGTTCTCTACATAAATATACATATACACATAGAATGTGTCTCTAAATGAATATACATTTAGACACATTTATATATACACACTTTAGACCCAGATATACTGTACGTCTCTCTCTATATAGACACACTATAGACCTGATATTCACCTATCTCTCTCTCTATATATATATATATATAGACCAAGTTATACGTCTCTCTATACATAAACAAACTATAGACCTTATAGAGTCTCTCTCCATAGATAGACATACTATAGACGATAATATACGTCTCTCTATATACTGTCTGTAGACATGCTATAGACCCAGATGTATAGACCCAGATGTACATCTCCCTCTGTATAGACCCAGATGTACATCTCTCTCTATATGTACAGGGGTAGATTGAAGGAATGCCAGGTGCTCCACCAGGCCTTCAAACAGCAGCACGGTCCAGCTTTGTGCGTCTGATAATGGCCTCTCACTCTCCGCTGCTCTATTGATCCGTACAGACTCCGGCCCAGTGTATAATCCCTGGGAAGAGGTTTGCCCAGCGTGGAGACGGCCGGACCAGTGGCGCAGTCCTCCACACGGGAATACAAGACGGTCAAGTGGGCCGTCCTACAGACAGCAGACACAGTGTGTTCTCCTTAAATGGATTGTTGTTGTTTTATGCGCCGTGGTTGGTAGCGTGTGAACGTGTCAGCTCTCTCTGGGAGCGTCGGCGGTGTAATTGGGGCGGTGATGGGGGGGATACGGGGAGCTCGTCTGAACCGGAGACCTCCGGCCCGCCGGTCGCCTCTGATTGGGCCAAAGTGAGCGCGAGCCACAGCACAGCGTCATTCCATCAAGTGTACAACGCCTTCAGACTAACGGCGCCTGAACGGCTCTGGGGCAGCGGGCCGTACAGCGAGCCAATCGCGGCAGACAAACAGCCCATCGGTATGCAGAGGGACGCCGCTCTGAGCTGCTGCCAGTCCTTTTTCTGGGGCAGAAAGCGCCCGTGTGTTAGCATGAATACAAGAGTGTGGGGAGCGCCAGCGCTGCTTTAGATATGATGTGCTTGTACCAGCGTCTGTGGTGGAGTGCACTTGTTTGGCTGTGGATTAGCGTGTCGATGTGTGACAGGGGGTGTGTGTGTGTGTGTGTGTGTGTGTGTGTGTGTGTGTGTGTGTGTGTGTGTGTGTGTGTGTGTGTGTGTGTGTGTGTGTGTGTGTGTGTGTGTGTGTGTATCCCCCCGGGGGATATCCTCCCATCACGCTGGTGAGCGATAAGGCATTCTGAAGTTCCCTCACTGAGCCACAACAGAGTTAGCTCCAAGGCCATTAGCATGCAGCGGTTAGCCGCACAGAACAGCCACCAGTCTGGGCTAGCTTTACTCCCCTGCTGGGCGCCAGCATAAAGAAATGGGGGAGAGAGGGAGAGAGAGGGGGGGGGGAGAGAGCGAGAGAGAGGGGGAGAGAGATAGGGGTAAGAAAGCAATAGTAAAGAGACCGGGACAGAGACTGAGGAAAAGGGGGAAGGAGAGAGAGGGAGAAAGGGAGAGGGAGAGAAAGGGGAGGGAGAGAAAGGGGAGGGAGAGAAAGGGGAGGGAGAGAAAGGGGAGGGAGAGAAAGGGGAGGGAGAGAAAGAGGTAAGGGTTGAAAAAATCGGTGGGAAATAAAAAAAGGAGAGAGAACAAGCCGAGGCAGAAAGCGGGGGGACGGGCTTCTTTGAAGTGCAGGCTCCACAGCCTCATCGATACCCGCCATCGAGCCCCGGCCCCCGTCCCACTTTGATTACACGGCGTTCCCAGCGCTCCGACCGCCGCTCTTAGCGCTAGGGGGGCGTGGGGGGAGAGGGGGGAGGTGGGGGGAGGGGGGAGGGGGGAGGTGTGGGGGGGGGGGGAGGTGTGGGAGGTGGGAGGGCGGCGGTACGGGTACGGGGGGGGGGGGTCTGGTTGGTATGCATGCGGTGCTGCTGCATGCCGTCACATCGCTGACGCCGGGTGTTTTCCACATTGATTACACCGCTGGGATTAGCTCAGATGCAGAGGAATGAGAGTGTGTGTGTGGATGGGGGGGAGGTACTGTGTGTGTGTGAGTGTGTGAGTGTGTGTGAGGCCGTCTGTGTTTGTTAACATTTGAGTGGGAGTGATCCTCAAAGTTGGGGGGGGGGTGAGAGAGAGAGGATGGTGAGTGAAAAAGGGGCGAGAGGGAGGTAGGGATGGGGAGAGAGATGTGAGGGAAGGAGGGAGGGAGGGACAGGGGGAGGGAGAGGGAGTCAGAAGGGAGGAGGAGGGATGAGGGAGCAGTTATCAACGACGCTACCCATGTTCTCCACCATGAGGAGAACGACAGTGCCCACTAACGTCCGTGCGCCCTTGTCTCTACCGTCGGGCCCCCAGTACGACAAACTCTCACAAAGAAGTCAACCGACGCTCCCATGTTCCCCGCATCCAGAGAAACAATCCCACTAACGTCCGTCGCCTTGTCTCGACCTCGGGCCCCCAGTACGACAAACTCCACAAAGAAGTCAACCGGGGCCCCCAGCCCCGCACCCACACAGGGCCCTCTACGCCGGGTCCGTACAGAGCTTCAACAAGGGAGCCCAGCGGTCCTCGTTCTCAGATCTCCGGCGGAGTCACGCCCAGAGCGGGAGAGGAGATTGAAGTCCCCTCTCTGTGTTTGCTTGTTCCTTTCTGCCAGCTGTGTTCTGCGGTGAACGTGCACGTATCCCCCGGTATGAGGGCCTCCATGAGGGACTAATTAGATGGTGTGGCCTTGTTCTGTTCCTGAGTGGTCGCGTGGAACGAGGAACAATGGAGAGCGCTGTGGTTCATCCACAGAACTGCTGATCGCTCTTCAAGCCAAGCGCTGCCGTTGTGAGCCTTCTGATTAGACTCTGCCTTTGGGGGTCAGAACCCCACTATTTATTTAGCAGTGAGCCGCTGAAGCTCCCTCGTCTCCAACCGTGCGGGCACAAAGCATTGTGGGAGCTTTGATTGTGATCAGCCGCTCTGTGCTTCCTGTCCTCAGACCACCTGCAGGAAGCTGCCCTGATAATCACTTCCTGCTCCCCCAACAGACGCAGAGAACGAGGGCGATGGAGTGTCC
>OLKM01000569.1:153945-158945 GCA_900291075.1 Melanogrammus aeglefinus | reverse complement strand
GGCTGAAGAGAGAACATGAGTGTGTGTGAGACGGCGTGAAGAAGAGGCCTTCAAAGCCTCTCATCAATGGCTCCGCAAACACTATGGCTGGTTTTCTATGTAAATAGGCGAGGTAAGTCTGAGGCGAGGTAGCGCAGAGGACAGAGGGTTGAAACGTATTCAAGAGACGATAGGCAGTACCTCTGGGAGAGCTGTAGCAACCCTTCCAGCGCTCTTAAAGGAAGCTGTGGACCGCGTCTGTGTAAATATTGATACAGGCGGAGCATATAGACTTTATCCATGCATTACACCTGACATGATGTCTCATGCAAACGCAACATGGCCAATATTTATATTATTAACATGTCTGTAAAATGTTTGGTCCGGTCTGTGAAGGAGGGTCTTATTGGTTGACCCCGTTTCGTTCTGAATGGCCGCTACGAGAGTTCTGACATCAGAACAAATGGACCAACACTCAGTCAATACCAGAGGAATATCACGTTAAACTATATCATACTGATGTTCAGGATGTCCGTTTGATGGCTACAGACTAAATACTTCAAGGATTATCTTGAGGACATCTTGGAAACCATGTGGGAACCGTTGTGGTGCATAATGTAAGGTTATCTGCAGGCTGAAGGCCTCTTTAACCGTGTGGATACCTGGTTCCTGGAAGTGGCGTAAGCCTCACCCTAATGGGGTTAATGAGGTGACAACTGTGCAACAACATAGAGTGAAACTAAAGCTGTTTATAGCAGGGAATTATCTTAATTGTGTATTCTCGCTGTAGTCCTCAGCACGCTGCCGGTACACCTAATACATTACCAAGATACATTTAATTTGTAGTTAACAAGTTTTCTCTCCTCCAAGTCACCAAAGAGTCCCTCCTACTGGGTGCTAATTCGTTTGGCTCTGCACCAGGCGGGTGCCGCCACCTCAACGCTGGAAGTGGAGCCACGAGCAAACAAAGACACCGATAACAAGCCTGGAGCTAAAAATACTAAAGCAGATCTCTGCGGCCGAGTGCCAAGGCTCTGGCGGGCAGCTGCACCAATCAACAAGACAATAGAGAAGTATTAAACAGCGTTAACCTGACAGCTCAATCGCTTCTGTTAGAGTCTCACGCAATAACCTGGAAAAATATCCTTGAGACCAAAAAAAATAACTCGATCTTATAACACCATGGACTTTTTGAAGTCGATGCCAAATACCTAAAAGAACCCTCGGTGCCTGAGCCCTAGCTCACCCTGGTCTACTCCCGGGCCCCCCGGACTCAGGAACAGGGAGGCCCCCAGGACTCAGGAACAGGGAGGCCCCCAGGACTCAGGAACAGGTAGGCCCCCAGGACTCAGGAACCACGAGGCCCCAGGGCTCAGGAACAGGGAGGCCCCCAGGACTCAGGAACAGGGAGGCCCCCAGGACTCAGGAACAGGGAGGCCCCCAGGACTCAGGAACCACGGAGGCCCCCAGGGCTCAGGAACCACGGGGCCCCCAGGGCTCAGGAACCACGGGGCCCCACCACCAGCTGCTGGGCTGAGCCTGCTAGCTACGCCCAGGGTAACCGAACCCTCGTATTAGCACGCACACCTAAGCATCTGGAGGACTCTACCCCGGTCCCCCTCACCCCCCTCTCGCCTCCCCCCTACCACCCCCTCACCTCCCCCCTACCTCCCCCTACCCCCCCTGAAGGATTGGCCGTGCTCTGCCCTGTGAGGTGGTAGGTGCTTCCTGTGTGAGGCTGTAGGTGCTTCCTGTGTGAGGCTGTAGGTGCTTCCTGTGTGAGGCTGTAGGTGCTTCCTGTGTGAGGCTGTAGGTGCTTCCTGTGTGAGGCTGTAGGTGCTTCCTGTGTGAGGCTGTAGGTGCTTCCTGTGTGAGGCTGTAGGTGCTTCCTGTGTGAGGCGGTAGGTGCTTCCTGTGTGAGGCTGTAGGTGCTTCCTGTGTGAGGCTGTAGGTGCTTCCTGTGTGAGGCTGTAGGTGCTTCCTGTGTGAGGCTGTAGGTGCTTCCTGTGTGAGGCTGTAGGTGCTTCCTGTGTGAGGCTGTAGCTGCTTCCTGTGTGAGATGTAAATAAATCAACGAGGGGATAGAGCTCCACCGCCACCTGCTACCTGCCTCCGCAGCCGCGGCCCGCTTCCGTGGTTGCCATGCCAACGCGGGGAGGAGGCATGCTCCGGTGCGTTCGTCACGCTGGGCTGACAAGGCCTGCAGTTAGGGCGTGATTAGTCGTCTTCCTAAACGTTGGGCGGTCGCTCGCCTTCTGGCGCCACTCCGATACACGACACATCCCCCCCATCCCCCACGGTCCAAGACACGGTCACCCCCCCCCCCCCACGGTCCAAGACTCTGATACACCGTCACCTCCACCCCCCCCCCACGGTCCAAGACTCTGATACACGGTCACCCCCCCACAGCCCCGTCACAGACGCTGGACAGAAGCTGGTTGTGCATGCTGCAGTGAGCTCAGCTGGCCCCTACACCACCAGGTTAGACGCTCCCTGTGTTGGAGGGGGCTTTAACCGGTGTATCATTAACTCTAGTCGTTCACACGCCCACTGCCAGTTGCTCTATATACGGCCAGTGGCCGGGGTGGAATAGCTTTGTGTGTGTCAGTGTGTGTGGGAGACAGTCGATGTCGTCAGTACGGCTACTCCTTCATTCGGCTATCTATCGACAAGGGCTGGGATCCAGATGAAGGGAGAGCGCCCCTCCCTATCTCTCCCTCCCCTCTCCCCCCCACCCTCACCTGCCATGCTCCCAGCAGGGGCCCTCCCCAGCCTCGGAGACAGTACGGAGAGGAAAGTGAAAGTGAGAGGGATCCATGATCAAGAGCACGCCCGTCCGCCAGGCTAGCAGGAGGAGACGCCACGGAGACAGCCGCGAGGAGGAGCCCGAGCCGGGGGCTATCAGCGACACGATGACACACAGGGGCCCCCATCCCAACCCGCACCCCCCCCCCCCCCCCCGCGCCACCGTACCGTCTGAGCTCCACTTCCTCTGAATCATCACAGTGACATGGTTCCTCCTCCTCATCATCACACTGAGGGCCGGCCTCTACTCCCTGGGGAGGGAACACCATCTCAGATCATCACTATGATCTGCAGCCAGCTATGGTATCCCCAGGTCACGAGGTGTGAAACCACGGTAGTAATCTGAAGGACAAACACTTCAAGGTGTCACCATGACCTCAGTATGCGTCGCTGTACCCCACTCCCTTCTGAATGACACGGGGAGGTTCTCCCAGGGGGTGCGCGGTCAAAACACCCCAAAGGTTCTGAGCAGTTCCGTGGTGACGTCTTAATGAGCGACTGGAGGAGCGCGAGCGGAGGACTCAGCGATGCAGAGGACCGCTCCACAACACTCTAATCAACAATTACAGGTCAGCCGCTAACGAGGAGAACACCTGCTGTTCTCCTCGGGTGCTCTGGAGCTCCTCCACCCCTCCTCCACCTCTGCAGAGCCATGGCGCCGAACAATGTCAATCTGGGTCTCCCCCCTTTCCCCCCACTCCACGGTGGTGGTCCCACCCTCCACCAGCAGTCAAGGTCGGAGACAGAGCCCTGAGAGAAGGCTATGGGGGTGGGGGGGGGGTCAGTCTGCATCTGCTTGGTATGTGAGCGCGTCAGTATGTATGAATGTGTGTCTCCATTTGTCTGTGTGTGTCTCCTGCATGTGGGTGTGTTTAAGCAGTGGATGTGATGGATGCTTGATGATTCACTCCCTGATGACGCTGTCAGCCTCCCGTCTAAACAGTTCAGCGGCTCTCGTGCAGTGAATCCTAACACGCTTCCTCTCCAGCCCCACCTCCCTCTCTCTGTGGACCGCTGGGGACGGCTGCATGCCCCTGGAGATACCGTCATACAAGGCCGGCGCTGATATTTCCATTACCACGTCGTCTGATTTACCTGACGAGCCTTCCTCATGTTGTGATGGCAATGATGACCTCCGACCCCGGCAGAACACGTCTCCCAGGCGGCCTGTTTTTCCATTATTGGGCATTTCACGCCACTCAAGTTAAAAACAGAATGTCCCCATCCATTCGCTCCGCTTTTCTCTATTTGTTTCTTTACAGCATTTTCTACTGACGAACGTTTGATTCTCTAATTTGTGTTTGATTTTAGTATCAGTGGGGGTGCAGACGCCCCCCCCCGCCGCAGCGAGCTGTCTTTGTGTTCTGGTGACTTCCAGCGGGGTCGGGGCCGACGGCATCGTCCCCTCAGTGGGAATCCCGAGCAGCCGATAAGGTGCTAACAGACGCTCTATCAGCCCGGCACGCCTGGTGAGCGGCGGCAGGCTGTGGCGTTCCCGGATAAGACGAGTCCAGCTCCAGAGACGGGCGACATTGTGATTCATTTATTTGTGGCTGGCGATGTTGGCAACGTGCTGCGGGTCCGGAGGGAACGCGGACGTGTGTGGAGATGATTGGAGCATGTTTTTAATGTTTTAATTATGATCAACTCGCTATTTAAATGTTCCATTTGCATGTTCCGTATCCGCTGGGTTTTAAAACATTTAAAATATGAACTAAATTACGTTCATAACATTCAAAACATCAGGCTCCAATTTTGGAAACAAAATTCTATAATTGTAACGTCCTTGAAGTGACTTGTAAACTTTAATCCATTACCATGATGTAAAACCACAGGCACATATAGGCTAACCTCATAACAACATTAACATTGTCATTATCTTTTAACAACAGGCGAATGTGCCATATGCCCACGCTAATAAAGGCTTTTAAACGAGCGTATTAACTACCAGTATTAAGTGCTACGTTTAAACAGTCGTCTGAGAGACCTTTAATCCCCGTCCCAGCACAGCGACCACGGTGTCCGTGTCAGACAGTTCACGAGGTACGCCACAAGGTTAGACTCCCAGGTTAGCGACTGCGGTTAATGTTTGGTTTCCATGTTTGCACTTCATTCCGATCTATTGGTCCAACGCTAACTGGAAACACGGCTACGTTTTAAATCATTCAAATGACGAGGTGAAAGTAATCAGGCGCCGGCTCAGACTCTGTGGGGGT
>OLKM01000569.1:138945-148945 GCA_900291075.1 Melanogrammus aeglefinus | reverse complement strand
CGCTGCTGGTTGCCATGGGGATGGGAGGAGAGAGAGGCGGAGCTCGCCGAATTGATACCATAACCGTCCTCCTTCTAGATAGTAATGAGTGTTTGTTGCTGTTAGCTTTTAATTGGCTTCATCTATGTAACAAGTAGAAGAGAAAACAAGTCCTCAAAAGGTGTGACGTGTGACTTCACTTGCCTGGTTGGGAATTTGTTTCCCTCTCTTTCCTCCCAGCGGGATAGCGAGCAAAGAGGCTGTGACAGGCGGCACGTCGGGATCGCAAACAGAGCAACGGAGGGAACACACTTTATTCACTAATAATAATTGCCACTTGCCGCTTACTTAATGCAAGTGGAAGTTCTTGTCTATGTGTGTATGTGTGTGTGTGTGTGTGTGTGTGTGTGTGTGTGTGTGTGTGTGTGTGTGTGTGTGTGTGTGTGTGTGTGTGTGTGTGTGTGTGTGTGTGCGTGCGTGCGTGCGTGCGTGTGTGCGTGCGTGCGTGCGTTGCTGTGTGCGTGCGTGCGTGCGTGCGTGCGTGCGTGCGTGCGTGCGTGCGTGCGTGCGTGCGTGCGTGCGTGCGTGCGTGCGTGCGTGCGTGCGTGTGTTTATCTATGTTAGTGTAGTGTGGGTGAGAGAGTTGGTGGATCAGAGAAGATGGGAGAGTTGGAGTGGGCAGAAGCCTGTGTTTCTCCAATATGATCTGCCCCTGCAAGCGTTTAACACACAGTTGCTTTAGTGGTCTGTTTGATTTGGGGAGGCGGGGGGAGGGCTGGGGGTGGCATTCTGTCTTGTGTATCCTCTCCATTTGACTGTTATATACTGTAAAGCTCTCACTCCTTATCTGTCAGGACTCTTGTACATGAAGTTTTGTATTGAGATTCCTGTAAATAATTTATGCATAAAACAATGACTGCCTCTTGTCGTTTACCTGTTGTGAAGGGAGCCCTGTACAGACGTGCGTGGCTCAGACAAGCCTCTCTCTCAGACTGTCCATCACTGTCCATCCTACATCTCCCCCTGTAACCTTCAGCCAGAGATGTTGTCACAAAGACCTATTTCAGGGCCCTTTCCTGCCCACTCAGCCATGGGTCTGAGACAGAAGGGTATTCAGGCGCTTTGTAAACTAGCTGAATCACCTAATTACTGTCTGGATAACCACATGGGCTCAATCTGTCCCAAGACATTAGCTCGCCAACGCCGCACACGCATGAAAACACAACACAAAGGCTCGCAGACGTCCGCAACACGCTAAGTCTGGGGGTGGAAGCAGGAAAATCTCTCCCCCTCTCCCCCTCTCCCTCTCTCTCTCTCTCTCTCTCTCTCCCCATCTCCCCATCTCCCTCTCTCCCTCCCTCTCTCTCTCCCTCTCTCTCTCCCCCCCCATCTCCCTCTCTCCCTCCCTCTCTCTCTCTCCCTCCCCCATGCCTTTGGTCCCTCTCTCTCTGCAGGGTGCGTGTGTGTATGTCAGGCATGTAGCTATCTATCATGTTACTCTGCCAACAGTGTAGTCAACTGCAAAACATCTGGCCGCACACACACACCATAACTTACGCGCACACACACACACACACACACACACACACACACACACACACACACACACACACACACACACACACACACACACACACACACACACACACACACACACACTATCACCCCCACACAAACACACATGCTCCAGCTGCCCCTTACTCATGTTTCACCTTTCATCTCCTCTTACACAGTCAGGTGCACGTACACGTACATACCCTCAGACACACACACACACACACAAACACACACACACAGACACACACACACACACACACAGAGATACACACTCTCACACATCATCTCTTCATTTCAATTTTCTCATGTTCCTATTTCAAAAGGGCATTAGTCAGTCCGTTATTGCGAACGCAATCTACATGTGAAATGCAATTTGCGATGAATTAATTCCTACTTTCCTTCTGTACATTCCCTCCCAGCCCCTCGTTCCCCAAGCAGCGCTCGCTCGGCCAACATCTGGCCACTCGGAGAACGAAAACAAACCCGTACTCAGAGACGCGTTCTTTATAACGAGCCCCCTCACGTGTAACTGGCACACCCAAAACAAGAAGGGAGAACAGCCCAACGTAAACATAAAGAAACAGAAGCCATTAAGGCCGCGGTGACGGAGCGCAGATGTCACAGTAAATATTTAAAGAGCGCCAGGAACCTCAGAGTTAAGCCAACATCACACCAGCCATAAAGGCCTGACTGGACCAGGCTGAACAGAAGACCAGGCAGAACACATGACCAGAAGACCAGGCAGAACACAAGACCAGGCTGAACAGAGGACCAGGCAGAACAGAAGACCAGGCTGAACACAAGACCAGGCTGAACACAAGACCAGAAGACCAGGCTGAACACAAGACCAGGCTGAACAGAAGACCAGGCAGAACACAAGACCAGGCAGAACACAAGACCAGGCAGAACACAAGACCAGGCAGAACACAAGACCAGGCAGAACATAAAACCAGGCTGAACACATAACCAGGCTGAACACAAGACCAGACCAGGCAGAACACAAGACCAGGCAGAACACAAGACCAGGCAGAACACAAGACCCGGCTGAACACAAGACCAGACCAGGCAGAAGACCACTTACTGGCTGCTGCTTACTGGCTAGTGTTGCTGGCTACTGGTGACTGGTTGTTCTGCTGCCAGGTGGATGAAACGATGCAGGACAAAACATCTGGTATTGAGAGGCTGAGGGGGGAGAGAGGCTGAGGGGGGAGGGAGGCTGAGGGGGGAGAGGGAGTGAGGGGGGAGAGAGGCTAAGGGGGGAGAGAGGGAGTGAGGGGGGAGAGATAGAGGATGACAGAGAGAGATAAAGAGCTAAAGAGATTGACGTAGAAAGATGAAGACAGAGCGATAAAAAGAGAAAATTAAATAGGAAAAAATGACAAAGCTGACAGAAATAAAGGCAGAGGCAAGACTTCCACAGGAACATGAGGAGAGACAGCGGAGATACAGGGAGAGAGAATACGAGGGACAGAAACACAGAGCGCTCAAGAGAGGGCGAGATGATGACAGACAGAGAGATGGAGTGAGAGAGATAATGAGAAGGTAAAAGCAGTGGGAAAGAGATAATGACAGAAGGATAGAAAGTTAATGAGAGGGAGGGTTAGATAATGACAGAGGGAGATAGATAATGATAGATAATAGTGAGTGATGGGGAGAGAGAGAGAGGGGGAGTGAGTGATGGAGGGAGAGAGATAATGGCAGAAAGAGATAATGACAGAGCGAGAGAGAGGTAATGACAGGGAGAGGTAATGACAGAGGGAGAGAGGTAATGACAGGGAGAGGCAATGACAGAGGGAGAGAGAGGTAATGACAGAGAGAGAGTTAATGACAGAGAGAGGTAATGACAGAGAGAGAGGTAATGACAGAGGGAGAGAGAGATAATGACAGAGAGAGAGGTAATGACAGAGGGAGAGAGAGATAATGACAGAGAGAGAGGTAATGACAGAGGGAGAGAGAGATAATGACAGGGAGAGGTAATGACAGAGGGAGAGGTAATAACAGGGAGGCAATGACAGAGAGGTACTGACAGAGGAAGAGAGAGGTAATGACAGAGAGAGGTAATGACAGAGGAAGAGAGGTAATGACAGAGAGAGAGTTAATGACAGAGAGAGGTAATGACAGAGAGAGAGGTAATGCCAGAGGGAGAGAGAGATAATGACAGAGAGAGAGGTAATGACAGAGGGAGAGAGAGATAATGACAGAGGGAGAGGTAAAGACAGAGGGAGAGAGAGATAAAGACAGAGGGAGAGAGAGATAATGACATAGGAAGAGAGAGGTAATGACATAGGGAGAGGTAATGACATAGGGAGAGAGAGGTAATGACAGAGAGAGAGGTAATGACAGAGGGAGAGAGAGGTAATGACGGAGGGAGAGAGAGATAATGACAAGAGGGAGAGGTAAAGACAGAGGGAGAGAGAGATAAAGACAGAGGGAGAGAGAGATAATGACAGAGAGAGAGAGAGATAATGACAGAGAGAGAGGTAATGACAGAGAGAGAGGTAATGACAGAGGGAGAGAGAGATAATGACGGAGGGAGAGAGAGGTAATGACAGAGGGAGAGAGAGATAATGATGGAGGCGAGAGAGGTAGAGAGCTCTGCAGGGAGAGCGAGCTAACAGAAGGAGCTGTGGTCCTGGCTCGTGTTTTTTGGCTCCACTCATCCAAACCTCAATTAGGCGTTTCAATCAGCCCCGTAGCCCGAGTGGGATCTGGGGGTCTGCCAAGTCTGTCGGGGGCCGTGGAGGCATGGAGCCGTGCTTTGGGGAGGGAGGGGGGAGGGAGGGGGAGAGAGGGAGGCAGGCTGAATACTGAGCAGGCCGTCCACTGCCGGCCGCCGCTGGAGAGCGCTTAGGGAGGTGGAGTGCATAAGCGATCTGCGGGGCCTTTACACGCTCTGATTTGTGATGTTTCACTGGATTATTCTCCTCCCTCCCCTCGCTCCTAGAGACCCCTCCACTCTCAAGTTGTTATGTCAAGGAGGGGGAGGGAGAGGGGGGAGAGGGGGGAGAGGGGGGAGGCGTGGGGAGGGCGGGACTTGAGTGTTGGAAAGGGTTTTTATGACAGAAGTAGTCATGCTTCTTGAATGTTGTCGTACTGACAGGACTGGGTGGTGGTGGTGTGTAGTGGTGGCAAAGATGTGTGATGGAGATAGTGGAGATGTTGTCTGGGTGGTTGTGGAGGTAAGGGGAGGTGGTGGTGGTGGTGGTGGTGGTGACGGAGGGGGTGGTGGTGGTGGTGGTGGTGGTGGTCGGAGGAGGTGGTGGTGATGGAGGTGGTGGTGGCGGAGGGGGTGGTAGTGATGGAGGGTGGTAGTGATGGAGGTGGTGATGGAGGTGGGGGTGAGGGGGGTGGCGGAGGGGGTGGTGGTGATGGAGGTGGTGGTGGTGAGGGGGGTGACATGTAGCTGCAGACCTTGATGGATGATGAGGATGATGACTAATGATAGGTAGGAGGCCTCTGGACTACTAGGTAAACAAACACACACACGTAAACACACACGCACATACCCGTCTCATGGCGATTACTACAGCATACAAAACACGAATCACCTCCACCCGCGCAGTCAGGTGGAGAGAAGACCATCTAGTCATTCTGGGGGGGGCTTTCCCACATCCGACCGTATCTGCATCTCCTCGTCTGCCCCCGGTCAGTCGTCGCCGTGATCACAACAGGAAGTGAGCTGTGTGTTTGTCCAGGAGTTGGTTGCTGTGTGGATCAGCAGGGATCGCCTGCAGGGGCCGAACTCCACCCCCCACAGTTGATTAGCCAATCGAGCGCCTTATCTCTGCTCCCCTGCCACCATCAACACGCCTGCCTGTACAAAAGTTCCAATATCGCCACATTGCAATATAGCCCAATCGTTCCTGTGCCATGCATATGAATCAGCCTCTCTATATTTATTTATTCCCGTGTTTTATAGTTCACATCCATTTCTTTATTTCCCTCTCCCAGTTCTCTCCATGCTGAGCGGAGGCGAGATTAAAGTCAGACGCGGGTCTTCAGAGAATGACATCTGGGGGGCGTGGCGGAGACCATTCTACATGAAAACCCTCAATTTGCTCGTTATCAGACGTTGACGACCCAGTTACAACATCACCACAACACTATCTACCATGACAATGAGACAACACAGCTCCTCTGATTAAACTGTCTACAAAACATCACAGAGCATCTCTCTCTCTCTCTCCCCCCTCCCCCCCCCTCTCTCTCTCTCTCTCTCTCTCTCTCTCTCTCTCTCTCTCTCTCTCTCTCTCTCTCTCTCTCTCTCCTCTCTCTCTCTCTCTCTCTCTCTCTCTCTCTCTCTCTCCTCTCTCTCTCTCTCTCCTCTCTCTCTCTCTCTCTCTCTCTCTCTCTCTCTCTCTCTCTCTCTCTCTCTCTCTTCCCTGCTCTTATTTCATCCTGTCCTTTCTGTTTCCATGTCTTTCATGTTCTCTTGTTCAACATACGTGAACGAACTCTCCGGGGAAATTTGAGTTCCTGGGAAACCCTGCCTTCCCCACTGCCTCCCTGTTCTCCGCTCCCGGGAGTCCGTCTGCGCTCTTGTGTTTGTTGTTTCAGGTAAAGCGTTTCGCCGACCGCCATGATCCAAACGCCGCGGGGGAAGCAGCGGACATGACCGGCATCACATGTCCGCCCGTCACGAGCGAGCGGCCCCCGACGCGCTGCCAGGAGCCGCCTGGCCCCCACCGGGCCCCGCTGAGCGGACAGGAATAGGGCCCAATTAAACAGGAGCCAGGATAAACAAAAGACAAAGCCAAGAATATAAAAAAGATATAGCTGCTGCAGGGGCCAAATAAACTTCAATAATAGACATTTACCGGCCAACAATGAGAGAAACAAACAACAAACAAATGAGTTGTGGAGTTGGAGCCAAACACGCCAACATGCAACCGACCCTCCGGCGGCCGTTACACAGTCTGGTGGCAGACCGGCCCTGGGTCCCGCTGACGGCCGGACGGGGTGTGTGTCTGTGTCTCTGTGTGTCTGTCTGTGTCTGTGTGTGTGTCTCTTTGTGTACCTAGAGACACACCGCAGACACCACAACATGCCGTGCGTGCGTGCGTGTGTGCGTGTGAGTGTTTGTGTCCGTGTGTGTGAGTGTTTGTGTCTGTGTGTGTGTCTGTGTGTGTGTGTGTGTGTGTGTGTGTGTGTGTGTGTGTGTATGTGTGTGTGTGTGTTGTGTGTGTGTGTGTGTGTGTGTGTGTGTCCCCGTACGTGTGTGAGTGTTTGTGTCCGTGCGTGTGTGTGTGTGTGTGTGTGTGTGTGTGTGTGTGGGTGTGTCCGTGTATGTTTGTGTGTGTGTGTGTGTGTGTCCAGTGAGAGAGAGTGAGGCAGACAGAGAGCCGTGATTGGCCCCCTCTCCGTGCCATCTGTCTGACAGAGGATCTGTCCCGCTGGTGGGGCCGTCTCCTCCTACGATCCTACAGCCTGAAGAACCACAGAGAACCACGAAGAACTACACCCTGGAGAACCACAGAGAACCACGTAGAACCAAGAACTACAGCCTGGAGAACCACAGAGAACCACGAAGAACTACACCCTGGAGAACCACAGAGAACCACGTAGAACCAAGAACTACAGCCTGGAGAACCACAGAGAACCAAATAAAACCATGAAGAACTACAGCCCGGAGAACCACACAGAACCACAAACTACAGCGTGGAGGACCACATAGAACCACATAAAACCATGAACTACAGCATGGAGAACCATATAGAACCATGAACTACAGCTCGGAGAACCACATAGAACCACGTAAAACCAAGAACTACAGTATAGAACCAGGTAGAACCAAGAACTACAGTATGGAACCAGGTAGAACCTCATCCTATGAGTCCTACAGTGTGTAGAACCACATCAGTCCTACAGTGTAGAACCACATAGAACCATCAGTCCTACAGTGTAGAACCACATAGAACCACATCAGTCCTACAGTGTAGAACCTTATCCTATGAGTCCAACAGTGTGTAGAACCACATAGAACCACATTGGTCCTACAGTATGTAGAACAACAAAGAACCATTAGTTCTACAATGTAGAACCACATAGAACCAACAGTCCTTCAGTGTAGAACCAGGTAGAACCACATCACTCTTAGGCCCTGTCCACACGAACCCGGGTATTTTTGAAACCGAACTTTTATGAACCGCGGTTAAAAAAAAAATTGCGTCCACACCACCGGTTTCATAAAAAATAACTCCGTCCACACGAGACCGCAAATCCGCCTCAAACGTGCATTCCAAAGCAGTAGGTGGCGATAGCACTCCAAACAGGAAGGCCATTTAGCCAATCACAAGGCTGGAAAAATTCATACCGGAAAAGCAACAATGGCGAACCGAGGCCGGACAGATTCCTTCGTGTGGACGGACAGCGAAGTTGAGTTACTTCTCACTGTTACTCATGAATTTAAAATAAGAAGAATTCAAGAAAATGTGGATTGGGAGTCGTGTCAGTCCAAGATGATAATCTGATGATCTGATGATAGTCAAGTGATGCGTTGGTCTCCATGGATACTACTTATACTGTTTACCGTCGCACAGTGTGACGTCAAACAATGTCGACAAGGAACCAAAAAACTGCGGTTTTCCCGTCCACACGTGACTGCTGAAACCGGAGTTTTCGAAAAGTTCACCCTGGACTCCGGTTACAAAAAACTCCGGTTTCAGGAGCCGACAACTGCGGTTACGTGTGGACGAACGGCGAAACCGTGTAGAGAAACACACGGTTTCAAAAAAACCGGGTTCGTGTGTGGACGAAGGCCTTAGAGTGTAGAACCAGGTAGAACCACATCAGTCCTAGAGTGTAGAACCAGGTAGAACCACATCAGTCCTACAGTGTAGAACCAGGTAGAACCACATCAGTCCTACAGTGTAGAACCCTGACTGACTCTGGACTCTGCTGAGTGACGGGCTGACAGGAAGGAGGAGACGATGAAGGGAAGGAGACGATGAAGGGAAGGAGACGATGAAGGGAAGGAGACGATGAAGGAAGGAGACGATGAAGGGAAGGAGACGATGAAGGAAGGAGACGATGAAGGAAGGAGACGATGAAGGAAGGAGACGATGAAGGAAGGAGACGATGAAGGAAGGAGACGATAAAGGGAAGGAGACGATAAAGGGAAGGAGACGATGAAGGGAAGGAGACGATGAAGGAAGGAGACGATGAAGGCAAGGAGACGATAAAGGGAAGGAGACGATGAAGGGAAGGAGACGAAGAAGGGAAGGAGACGAAGAAGGGAAGGAGAGGATGAAGGGAAGGAGACGAAGAAGGGAAGGAGAGGATGAAGGGAAGGAGACGAAGAAGGGAAGGAGACGAAGAAGGGAAGGAGACGATGAAGGGAAGGAGACGATGAAGGAAGGAGACGATGAAGGAAGGAGACGATGAAGGAAGGAGACGATAAAGGGAAGGAGACGATGAAGGAAGGAGACGAAGAAGGGAAGGAGAGGATGAAGGGAAGGAGACGATGAAGGGAAGGAGACGAAGAAGGGAAGGAGACGATGAAGGGAAGGAGATGATGAAGGGAAGGAGAGGATGAAGGGAAGGAGACGATGAAGGAAGGAGACGAAGAAGGGAAGGAGAGGATGAAGGGAAGGAGACGAAGAAGGGAAGGAGAGGATGAAGGGAAGGAGACGATGAAAGAATGAGGGGTGGAGGAGGTAAAGAAGGTGACGGGTGTCAGCCCCCCCCCCCCCCCCCGTGCGCCTCCCGTCTCCTCGGCGGGACGCGGCGTCACGGGAACCAGGTCGGACAACGCCACATCGCCACGGCGACACGGCGCTGACGAGGAGCGAGGATGAATAACAAGGCAGAGAGGAAGGAGGAGGAGACGTCGCGGGCCCCGGGCCCCGAGGTCAGGGGCCTCATTCGGCCTACTTAGAGCCCACATCTGGGACAGGGGGGGTCTTCAAAGGAAGGACGGCGAAGCGCCCCTCTGAGCAGCGCGCCCCGCGAGACGCTGATCTGCGGTCACAAGCTGTTGTTCTTTCCCCCCGACATCAGAGACGACGCCTGCAGCGGCCGGACGTTACGGACCCCCACGCAAATAACAACCCAGAAGCAGGCGGTCAGGGCAGCCCATGTTGGACCCGACGCTGTGGTTTCACTGCTTAGCAACCACCAAGTTATTTCTGGTTGTGCCGCGTTTGGGGGCCGCACTGTCCGGTGTGTCTAACAGTGAGTCAAACTACTGCTCCGGACTGAAGGCGGTCGCGGCGGCTGTCCGCGGTGCCGCCGGGGGGACAGCAGCACACTCACAGCCCCTGTTAGGAGTCACATGTTTAGCTGTCTTGACCTATTTACACTTCTCTGAGGAGCTCCTCGCGGCACGCAGTCCAGCCTGTGTTTGGGTATGTGTTTCTAGGTGTCTGTCTGCCTGTCTCTCTGTCTGTGAGTGTGTGCGTGCGTGTGTCTGCGTGAGTCCACACTATTTATTGTCCTCCATCTTAGACACGCCATCAGAACTTTG
>OLKM01000569.1:71445-136445 GCA_900291075.1 Melanogrammus aeglefinus | reverse complement strand
TCCTTCATTCCCGCTACCTTTCGGCCCCTGAGCTAATATGAACAAGAAGCTCTGGGGATTTCCTTTCAGATATGTTGAATTCAATTATGAAATGATTTAATGTTTTCATTTAAAAGTTTATTTTAATTGCACTAAAGAGGGGCCGATATTGGTTTTCTGAAGACGTGAAAGAATTCATTAAAATTTGAACAGTACAATATTGGAGTTGCACCAACCGGCATTCTTTGCACAGGAGCTAACGGCCAGCGAGTAGGAACGGGATGTTTTGTCTGATTTTGTTTAAACATCTGTCCCTTCTTCTGAACACTCCCGACAGCTCCCGTCCACAATAACCCATCTGAGCGTTTTCCTTTTAATCAGAGAAATCTGTTCTGGGGAACAGAAATCCACACAGGACTCACACTCCCACAAAACGCAGCGACGTCAGAAAGGGAACTGTGAATGTGAACGAGTGGCTAGATGAAAGCAAACCGCTAATCAAAAACACTTCAACTCGCGTTGGGGGGGGGGGGGGGGGGGGGGGTGTTCAGCGCATCCATCTGCTGGTCCAGATGATGTCATTGTCTGATCATTAGCAGAGCGCGGACCAGATAACTGAAAGGAACGCTGCACACACAGCGCTAGAATTCTGATGACCACGCGCTAGTCGTTGATGGCGGGCCATACTTCAGCCCTCCAGGGGCCTACACACCAGACCTGGAGCCTCCCTAGCATCATATGCTAGCATCATATGCTAGCACCCGCCAAGTCAAGGGCCTGTTGGATATTAGCATGCTAATTGCTGGATGACTGCTAATGTTTGATTACTGTTCTAGGATTGATTATGCAGATAAGCAAAGCGTTTCACAAAAAAGTACTTTAAATGCTATAGTTAACAGACAATTAAACTAAATTTGCATCATTTATATATGGATGTACTTATGTATTCATCCATTCATGCATCCATGGCTTTGTGTGTTTACTTCCAGTTCTGTCTCTTCAATTTGCATACAACAACAGTCTAAGAAAAGCGTGGCGGGATTGGCATTTAGCAGAATACCAGGGGTTGATTAGAAGCCAGAACACACCGCCTGCTACAATTTAATTTCCATTAGAAGCAGGAACAATGTCTGCCGATTTTACGCGACTTGGTAATCAAAGACACATCCTTCATTTACATGCAGCGCAAACCCTCCCCTAATCAATAAGCACCTTTCACCCCCTCCATAGAATTCATTGTACCTGCTGTTTAAATCAGGCGGGCCAGCCCCTGATGTAATTTATTGATTACTGACTGGGAAAAGTGTGGTTATGAGCATGGAGAAGAGGTTACTGGAGGATAAATAACCATGTTCATGTCTCATTTCAGGAGAACGGACCCCTAGAGCTTCACCGCGCAGATGGAAAGCTCAGAGAGGACCTCAGGGAGCATCGCTCTGTAGGGTGGAGTCAGGACGGCTGCAGACATCATTCAATCCCCTCAGTGGTAGAAGGGGGAGGACAGTCCTTCATGTGCTGAACGGGGGTCGGGCTCCATGTGCATCGATCCTGATCGATTCCCAGTAATGACTGCGATGATTGATCCAAAGTAGGTGACGGAGGGTCCATGCTAAACAGATCATATAGAATGCATATGATACAGCAGTTTCAGAATACATGGTGTAGTGTGTAGATACAGGTCAAGTCGTCACAGAGCCGTCCGTCAATCTAAATATGTGTGTGCTTACAGTCCATTAAATCAATCACCATCATCTGGGCTCTACCTACCGTTAACTTGTCCAAAATAATGGGTAAGATATTCAAATGGTCCCTTTCTGATCCTCTCTCCAGATTCCCCTGGCCGCAGCCTCTTTTCTGAGGCAGCGTGGGTTTGAAAGCGCGTTAGTGGAAGCTCTTACTGCTGATCATTCAATGAGCACGAGCCATTTCTGTGTCAACTGGAGTGCTCATGCAAAAAAAGACCACTCAAGTACGAGTCTAGGTCATGGTTTGCAGCTGACAGGGTGTCTTTGACCTGCGCCCGGGATATTTATTCAGAGATTCAGAAATAATATCAGCATATAAAAAAATCCACCAATATTTTTTGTTCAAAGTTCAAGAGAAAATATCGCAGAAACGTATGATGAACTGTCACATAAATATCACTCAAAATAGAAAATTATATATATATATTCAATCAGCAAGTTTATTATTATCCAATATACATAAGTATTATTAATTAATAAATTATATACATTCAACTGACTTAGCGGCATCATGGGGATACAGAATACAACATGTTGTTTAATTCCTGCTTTGAGAATCCAAACATTTCTCCTAAATAAATGCTGAGAGCGAGGGAGATGAGAGCGAGGGAGCGAGAATAGACGAGAGAGAGAGAGAGAGAGAGAGAGAGAGAGAGAGAGAGAGAGAGAGAGAGAGAGAGAGAGAGAGAGAGAGAGAGAGAGAGAGAGAGAGAGAGAGAGAATGGATGAGTGAGATAATAGATGAGCAAGAGAAGAGATGAGAGCGAGGGAGCGAGAATAGACGAGAGAGAGAGAGAGAGAGAGAGAGAGAGAGAGAGAGAGAGAGAGAGAGAGAGAGAGAGAGAGAGAGAGAGAGAGAGAGAGAGAGAGAGAGAGAGAGAGAGAGAGAGAGAGAGAGAGAGAGAGAGAGAGAGAGAGAGAGAGAGAGAATAGATGAGAGAAAGAGAGAGAGAATTGTCGAGAGAGGAGAGAATAGACGAGAGAGAAGAGACAGGACCAGAGAATAGTCAGCTCATAACGGGGAAAAGAGAATGTCATTGTGATGATTCAAATGACTCCAAGGTTGCTGAGGTTCGACTGAAGCAAGACAGGAACTCCACAAAGGACAGACGCCCACACCATGGACCAGGGCTGTTTCCCAAAGTCAGGGAAGCATGCTCAACGGCCCCTTTTAAGGACGCTACGTCAGAACGCCGACCAGCGCTGTTCCAATGTTGACGACACTCGACATTCGCTCCATTTTTGCATCTTTTGATTTTGAGAATTAGGAGATTTTTCAAGGATGCATCGATGAATCCTAGACGAGCCAAAACTACCCACAATCCTCTGCGTTCACACGCTGCACGGATATTAAAAATGGCAGAGGGAAAGCAGTGCACGTTCAAATGTGAGTGAAGTTATATTAAAGTTTTCAGAAATATGTTGTGCCGTATTGGTTTTAGATTCATCATGTTAATGCACATAATAAAGCTTAAAGACCTGTGCCACTTTTCAAACGTTTTTGCAACTTAATGATACGTTGCTATATTCTGCATGGACGCAGCTGGTGTTAAACACCAGCGTCACCAATGTCAGTTTACTCACTCACAAGACTACATTACCTATGTATACCTATTCATGTTTGTGTTTAATCTTTTTTTTTTTAGGGTCAGCCCAGCAAACGGAGGCTTTTGTGCACCGCAGGGTGGCGCACAAACATTGGTTTACCGGTGGAAGGGATGCTGCCACTATCGGTGAGAAGCTCTTGGATCCAATGCTGTCCAATAAACTGCAACACCGATCATTTGCAATGTTTGTCATTTGTAATGAACGTATATAATTGTATTTTATATCATAATACGTATGTGTTCAAAGCACTGGTAGAGTGTAGGTATATATAAGTGAATGAACCAGATCAGTTAAATAATGTATCCAAATAAATACAAATGTTTATCATCACTTTCTTTGTCTTTTTCCCCTGCATAACAGTAATCAACCATACAGTAAATGTGATGCATGAATTAAGTTCTCAGACACTTTCACTCAGTTTTATAAAAATTGAATGGATTTTTTTTAATAAAAACGATTCGATCAACGGCAACAAAGCTTTTGTGACTTCCTCAAAGAGGCTCCATGCGAAGGAAACATGAGCGCATTCATAACAGACAAGTCAAATAAATATCGATCTGCTTGACTGCTGCCCTGTTTAATTCATAAGCGCACACGGGTTTACAAGAGGAAACGCAGTATTAAAAAGCGGAAGCGCTTCCACACTAGCAAGTCGTTCCAAAGTCCGAACATTACAAACGCTAGGAAGCCCTCGAGCTAGCACTCTAGTCTCATCTCCTTAGGACGCGACTAGCAAGGACGCGTCCTAGCAAGGCTGCAGCCTTCACACCGGGAAACAGCTCAGGTCTGGACCGAACGCTGACCACTGGGACCCGACAGCGCGGAGGGACGGACCCCACACCTCGGAGAGTCTCCGTCACCCTCTGGGTGGGGGATCCTGACCCTCTCATCAGCTGAACACCAGCGCTCCTCCCGAGTGAGGGAGCGTGCGGTCGGGTTCCGCCGTCTCCTCGTGGCTCTCGTCGTACTGAGGAGCCCCGGGGCGTAAATCACCCACTGCAGCGGGCGGGGGGGGATGTGTGCGCTCATGAATCACTTCATTAGCGGCCGCACCGCGACGTTTAGACAAGGACAGAGTCATCTGTCGGGAGCCGAGTCGCGGTCGCCGCCCGCTGGGAGCCCAGCGCTGGGTGAGAGCGCGGTGATGAGGGTGATGATGATGGCTGGCTCATAAAATGGAAGTGAGTTATTAAGGGACGTGCTCTTCACGTTGGAAAATATGATAAAAACCACAACGTTTATACCCAGGCTGTGAAGAAGGTCAACGGCAAAAAAAACATGTTTATTGAAGGTTCAACAATACAACAATTAGCACACATTTTACAACCGCCAACGCCAAATGCTCAGGCTGTATGACGGGCGGTTTGCAAAAGGAATCTGGATATTTAAAAGAAAGAGTGTGAAACTGAGGGTTCTGGGAGCAGGAGGAAATATGAATGATGAATCAAGGCATAAACAAACAGCCTGTACTGTCAGGTGCTGACCAATGGTGACACTTGGGATGCTCTCCATCTCCAACACTCTCCCTCCCTGTTTTACTCACTTAGTCTCTCCACCCAACGTCTCCCTCTCCCACACTTTCTCTCTCCCTCACTTAGTCTCTCCACTCAATGTCTCTCTCTCCCGCACTTTCTCACTCTCTCTATTAGTCTCTCTACCAGTGTCTCTCTCCTAATGGCTGGGCCTGGCTGCTGAAGCGATCGCAGGTGATTTCTGTCCAAGGGAACGCTTTTCCATGATTGGATTGTGGGGGGGAGGTCTACTGGCTCTCCGCAGACCTCGTAAGATGGAGAGAGAGAGAGAGAGAGAGAGAGAGAGAGAGAGAGAGAGAGAGAGAGAGAGAGAGAGAGAGAGAGAGAGAGCGTGGGGGGGAGAGAGAAAGAGAGAGCGAGAGGGGAGGAGAAAGAGAGAGAGAGTGAGCGGGGGGAGGAGAGAGAGAGAGAGAGTGTGAACGGGGGGAGAGAGAGAGTGAGAGTCAGAGAGTGAGAGTCAGAGAGAGAGAGAGAGGAGCGCGAGCGGGGGGGGAGAGAGGAGAGTGAGCGGGGGGGAGGGAGGAGAGAGGGAGAGAAGAGAGAGCGAGCGGGCTGGGGAGAAGAAGAGATAGAGAGAGCGAGAGGGGAGGAGAGAGAGAGAGGTGAGAAAGAGAGAGAGGGAGAGAGAGAGAGAGAGAGAGAGAGAGAGAGAGAGAGAGAGAGAGAGAGGAGAGAGAGAGAGAGAGAGAGAGAGAGAGAGAGAGAGAGAGAGAGAGAGAGAGAGAGAGAGAGAGAGAGAGAGAGAGAGAGAGAGAGAGAGAGAGAGGGGGAGAGAGAGAGAGAGAGAGAGAGAGAGAGAGAGAGAGAGAGAGTGAGCGAGAGAGAGAGAGAGAGCGCGAGAGAGAGAGAGAGTGCGTGAAACGGGGGGAGAGAGAGAGAGAGGTAATGAGGGGTGCACATAACCGGTGGAGCAGGGTGGACCAAAACCACCCGGGTGATAAAAGGTTTGATTCCTTCTTGTGAAAACCTTTTTGTAAATTCACGTAAGCCCTTGACATGGAATCGCACGTACAGAGAAGGCATGGTTAGGTGTCAGGCTTATAGACTTCAACTGCGGTCTGCAGACACGCCACAAAATACAAAGCGTACGTTTAGCCCGCGGCCCTGTAGTGAGGGGAGGCCTCCAGGCTGTCTGGAGCAGCGTGGCGGTGGTAGGGAAACCAAGCTCAACTAAATCAACTGAGAGAGTGAACGGGGGGGAGAGAGAGAGAGAGGTAATGAAGGGGTGTACATACCGGTGGGAGGCAGGGTGGACCAAACACCGGGTGATAAAGGTTTGATTCCTTCTTGTGACCTTTTGTAAATCACGTAAGCCCTTGACATGATCGCACGTCCACATGAAGGCATGTAAAGGTGTCAGGCTTATAGCCTTCGTCTGCAGAACGCCACAAAATACAAAGCGTACGTTTAGCCGCCCTGTAGTGATGGGGAGGCCTCCAGGCTGTCTGGAGCAGCGTGGCCCTGCTAGGGAAACCAAGCTCAACTAAATCAACTGGAACCTGTCTCTGGACTGTCTAACCCCGACCTGCTCCTTAATGACCTGTCTCTGTACTGTCTAACCCCTACCTGCTCCTTAATGACCTGTCTCTGTACTGTCTAACCCCTACCTGCTCCTTAATGACCTGTCTCTGTACTGTCTAACCCCTACCTGCTCCTTAATGACCTGTCTCTGTACTGTCTAACCCCTACCTGGCTCCTTAATGACCTGTCTCTGTACTGTCTAACCCCTACCTGCTCCTTAATGACCTGTCTCTGTACTCTGTCTAACCCCTACCTGCTCCTTAATGACCTGTCTCTGTACTGTCTAACCCCTACCTGCTCTTATGACCGTCTCTATGACTACCCGTACCTGCTCCTTGTTGACCCTTGTCTGTACTGTCTAACCCCTAACCTGCTCCTTAATGACCTGTCTCTGTACTGTGTCTAACCCCTTACCTGCTCCTTAATGACCTGTCTCTCTGTACTGTCTAACCCCTACCTGCTTCCTTAATGACCTCTGTCTCTGTACTGTCTAACCCCTACCTGCTCCTTAATGACCTGTCTCTGTACTGTCTAACCCCTACCTGCTCCTTAATGACCTGTCCTGTATACTGTCTAACCACCTACCTGCTCCTTAATGACCTGTCTCTTGTACTGTCTAACCCCTAGCTGCTCCTTATTGACCCGTCTCTGTACTGTCTAACCCCTACCTGCTCCTTAATGACCTGTCTCTGTACTGTCTAACCCCTACCTGCTCCTTAATGACCTGTCTCTGTACTGTCTAACCCCTACCTGCTCCTTAATGACCTGTCTCTGTACTGTCTAACCCCTACCTGCTCCTTAATGACCTGTCTCTGTACTGTCTAACCCCTACCTGCTCCTTAATGACCTGTCTCTGTACTGTCTAACCCCTACCTGCTCCTTAATGACCTGTCTCTGTACTGTCTAACCCCTACCTGCTCCTTAATGACCTGTCTCTGTACTGTCTAACCCCTACCTGCTCCATAGGACGTATGTTTACCTTTGTTGTGTTTGAGAATTAAATAAAGTTATCCCTCTTCCTTTTGAAAATAAGGTGTTTATTCCGTAGTGTTAGCGTTGAGCAAACAACAGTGAGTTGTTTCCAGCTGCTTTGGATGCAGCTGTGCTGAATAGCAAATGAGCCATGCAGTTATACTGCAACACAGTATCACACACACACACACACACACACACACACACACACACACACACACACACACACACACACACACACACACACACACACACACACACACACACACACACACACACACACACACACAGGTGTGCAAACGTTCCTGTACTTCGCTTCATTATTGCCGTCCAATAATATAACAATAAAACATTTAAAAATATAAAAATAAATTGAATATTTCTGTGTTGGGAGCTTCTCTTTCATAAGTGATCACAGTCGCACAATGTTTCACACACATCGGATATGTGTGTTGCCTAGGTCGCTCTGAAGATCAACATGAGGTGTGTTGCCACAACGTGTTGACTGTGTATCAACATGATGAGGTGTGTTGCTCTATGTGTTGACTGTATCAACATGATGAGGTGTGTTGCTCTACGTGTTGACTGTATCAACATGATGAGGTGTGTTGCTCTACGTGTTGACTGTATCAACATGATGAGGTGTGTTGCTCTACATGTTGACTGTATCAACATGATGAGGTGTGTTGCTCTACATGTTGACTGTGTATCAACATGATGAGGTGTGTTGCTCTACGTGTTGACTGTATCAACATGATGAGGTGTGTTGCTCTACATGTTGACTGTATCAACATGATGAGTGTGTGCTATGTTGCTCTATCATTGTTGAGGTGTGCTGTTCATCAACCATGATGAGGTGTGTTGCTCTACGTGTTGACTTGTATCAACATGATGAGGTGTGTGTTGCTCTAACATGTTGACTGTATCAACATGATGAGGTTGTGTTGCTCTACGTGTTGACTGTATCAACATGATGAGGTGTGTTGCTCTACGTGTTGGACTGTATCAAACATGATGAGGTGTGTTTGCTTCTATGTGTTGACTGTGTATCAACATGATGAGGTGTGTTGCTCTACATGTGTGACTGTGTATCAACATGATGAGGTGTGTTTGCTCTAATGTGTTGAACTGTATCAACATGAATGAGGTGTGTTGCTCTACGTGTTGACTGTATCAACATGATGAGGTGTGTGTTGCTCTACGTGTTGACTGTATCAACATGATGAGGTGTGTTGCTCTACGTGTTGACTGTATCAACATGATGAGGTGTGTTGCTCTACGTGTTGACTGTATCAACATGATGAGGTGTGTTGCTCTACATGTTGACTGTATCAACATGATGAGGTGTGTTGCTCTACGTGTTGACTGTATCAACATGATGAGGTGTGTTGCTCTACGTGTTGACTGTATCAACATGATGAGGTGTGTTGCTCTACGTGTTGACTGTTATCAACATGATGAGGTGTGTTGCTCTATGTGTTGACCTGTATCAACATGATGAGGTGTGTTGCTCTTACGTGTTGACTGTGTATCAACATGATGAGGTTGTGTTTGCTCTACTTGGTTGACTGTATCAACATGATGAGGTGTGTTGCTCTACGTGTTGACTGTTATCAACATGATGAGGTGTGTTGCTCTACGTGTTGACTGTATCAACATGATGAGGTGTGTTGCTCTACGTGTTGACTGTATCAACATGATGAGGTGTGTTGCTCTACATGTGTTGACTGTATCAACATGATGAGGTGTGTTGCTCTTTGTGTTGACTGTGTATCAACATGATGAGGTGTGTTGCTCTTTGTGTTGACTGTGTATCAACATGATGAGGTGTGTTGCTCTACGTGTTGACTGTGTATCAACATGATGAGGTGTGTTGCTCTACGTGTTGACTGTGTATCAACATGATGAGGTGTGTTGCTCTTTGTGTTGACTGTGTATCCAGTCCCAGATCAACAGCAGTCGGGGGACTCGAACACTCGTTCACCTGTTGGCTCACCGCGACAAATATCTCAAAACAAACAAACGCAACTCAAACCCAGTCCCCCGTCACCGGTTCCCCCTTCTCCGCACGGCAGGAAAACAAACCCTGCCAAAACAAAAACACAGATTGTTTGGAGAAGAGATTTATTCCCAACTATTTACATTTGCCGAACGAGGCCCGTGTGCTGCACTTCAGTGGGCGCACCCTAGGGTTACCACGGCTACCGAGAGGGACCGAGACACTGGGAGAGCGGGGAGATACTGAGAGAGGGGGGAGATACTGAGAGAGAGGGGGGATACTGAGAGAGAGGGGGGATATTGAGAGAGTGGGGGATATTGAGAGAGAGAGAGGGGGGAGATACTGAGAGAGAGGGGTTAGATACTGAGAGAGGGGGAGACACTGAGAGAGGGGGGGGATACTGAGAGAGAGGGGGGAGATACTGAGAGAGAGGGGAAGGAGACTGAGAGGAGAGGAAGGGGATGCTGAGGGAGAGGGGGGATACTGAGAGAGAGGGGGGAGATACTGAGAGAGAGGGGGGAGATACTGAGAGAGAGGGGGGGATATTGAGAGAGAGGGGGGAGACACTGAGAGAGGGGGAGAGCGAGCGAGCGAGCATGAGCAAGGGAGAGAGATAGTAAATAAACCGAGAAGATAATAGTTTTCGGTAACCGACTCCATCAACCCCCACTGCTTCTGTTGTGATGAGAGAGACACCATGCAACAAGCCAACATGTAATTCACACGGCAGAGACGCGTGTGTATGTCCCATCAGACCGGCCGCACCTTCCCTCGAAGTGGCCAGCCTGCATCTGCCTTACGACAGGCCTCAGCACAGCTCATATCTGGGGGACCCCCCCCCCCGCTGGCCCAGGCCTGGATTATTGACTGCCCTAAACCGTTTACCGCTTTTTTTTTTTGGTCCAATTTTGTTCAATCTTCCAACCTGAAAAATGTATTATTAAAACGTTCCCTTAAACCTCTCTATGAAGGCTCTCTCTGAGTCCCCGTCCACGTAATGTGGGTCATGTCCTCCACTGAAGACGTCCTGGGGAGGCTCGCCAGGCAGGGGAACGCTTTGAGGACCACTTTGAGGGGGACAGAGCGTCGGGGTTCCCTGAAGCTCGGATCGTTCCGGCTCGCTGACTTCCTGCTCAAACTAACACACAACAAAGTTCTGCCAAAGTAGAAGCGTCTCTGGAGGAGCGTGGAGGATATGGAGGGGAGGGAGAGAGAGATGGATGGATGGATGAAAAGAAAGACTCACAGGCGCACACTTCTCCATAAAGCATCAGAAGAAATGGCACTTAATCATTCTGCACAGCGGAAAGAGAGAGTGGCCCGCGGACACGATGGCATGTCAGCACCGACCGACGATACAAAAGACTCTGACGCAGGAGAGAGGTGTACACAACGGGACGAGAGAATAAATCAACCCCTCTCTCTCTCTCTCTCTCTCTCTCTCTCTCTCTCTCTCTCTCCTCTCTCTCTCTCTCTCTCTCTCCTCCTCTCCTCTCCCCTCTCCCCTCTCTCCCCCTCCTCCCCTCTCTCTCCCTCTCTCTCTCTCCTCTCTCCCTCTCTCTCTCTCTCTCTCCTCTCTCTTCTCCCCTCTCTCCTCCCCCCTCTCCTCTCCCCTCTCTCCCCCTCTCCTCTTCTCTCTCCTCTCTCTTTCTCTCTTCTCCCTCTCCCTCTCTCTCTTCTCTCTCTCTCCCTCCCTCCCTCCCCTCCCTCTCTCTCTCTTCTCTCTCTCTCCCTCCCCCCCGCTCCCTCTTTCTCTCTCTCTCTCTCTCCATCCCTCTCTCCCTCCCTCTTACCCCTTCTCCCCCCCTCTCTCTCTCAGCGGTCCTCTTATTTACCGGAGAGTGAGGCCTTGTGGGAATGTTCCGGCTCCGTCGGCCGCCCGCCGTCGACACACCGCCACGATCTCTCGTTATTTGTCATTGTTATCTGCCCATTCATCATCGACTATGACAACTCGGGGCGTTCTTGTTCACGCAACGGGGAAAAATGGGATCAGGGAGATTGATTTACAAACAGAATAGAGAAACAAGGGATTAGCTGATGGAGGGGTGAGGAGGGGTGAGGGAGGGGGTGGAGGGGTGAGGAGGGGTCAGGAGGGGGTGGAGGGGGGATGGCGGGTGTGGACGCGTTGAGTAGGCGAGGAGAGGTGGGTGAAGACGGGTGAGGAGGGGGTGCAGGAGGCGTGCAGGAGGGGTAGGAGGGGTCAAGGGCGGGGTGAGGTGGGGTCGGAATGGCGCGGGTGAGCGAGGGGCGGAGGGGAATGGGAGGGAGGATGGAGGTTGAGCGGATAGGGGAGGAAGGGTGAGGAGGAAGTGGAGGGGAGTAATAGAGCTCTAGGGGTGAGGGTTGGGTGAGGGGGGGTGAGGAGATGTTGGTGAGGTGAGGGAGTGAGGAGGAGGAGAGAGGAGGGTGGCTGGAGGGTTGTGAGGAATGGCGGTGGTGGGAGGGTGAGGGACGGGTGAGGGAGGGGGTGGAGGGGGGATAGCGGGGGACGTAGTGAGGACGCGTGGGAGGGGGTGGAGGGGATGGCGCGAGTGTGGGAGAGGAGGTGAGGGAGGTGGACGGGGTGAGGAGGCGGTGAGAGGTGGTGAGGAGGGGGGTGGCGGGGTGGGAGGAGTGAGGAGGGGTGAGGAGGGGGGAGTGTGGGAGGGGTGTGGGGGGGGGGGCTGGCTGGAGGAGGGTAGTGAGTTTATGGTTCCTGGGAGTTAAACCGGAGGTCAGCGAGAACGGTTGCTCGAGAACATGAGCACTGTTTGATGTCATGTTGTCCCGGGATTGAACCAACACCCTTCCAGCTCCAGCCCAGCGGGCAGTTCCCCTCCCACGCTCCAGGGGGGGCCGTCACCAGGGAGTGGACGTCCTCCCTGGGGGGATCGGCTCACCGTGGGGACCAGGGGAGACGGAGCGCCCGTCATCAGGCCCCATGGGAGCTCTGGATCCTCCAGAGTGGAAACATCTGCACAGCTTCTTCATAAAGTTATTCACTGACACCATTAACAACAACACTGCACACATACGGTTATGAGATGTGTGTTATGTGGTCGCATCCTACTCAATAATACCACAGAGAAACATGGAGTGGATCCGACAGGAACAGACTAGACTGGACCGGACTCTGAACATCCCCCTCCTCGCAACGTGAGCACGTTTACATTGCACACTCTAGGCCCAAAGAGGGCTAGAACTCAGTGCTCCTCTTCTCCCGGTCCCGTCCTGGTGCCACCCAGTCCATGTTCATGTCCCTCATCACCTGAACACACACTCAAACACCCCTGACACCAAACTCACAGTGCTGCGAGTCCAGCAAGTGGAAGCCAGCCTCGCAGAGAATGTCCCCGAGCAGAGAAGATACCTCCTCCATCTTTTTTTACAAATCTACTGCTAAACACAAACGTGCCGCCACGCGTTTATCAGAGAAATACTTTAGAAGCACCGCAACTGTACAGTGAAGCCGGGAAACACGCTCGCTCCAAAAGGCCGAAGATCGGATCACTTGGTGGCCGTTTTGCGAGCGTTTCTTTACCCCGTGGTCGTGAGATGAAGTTCTGTCGTGTTTTCCATCGTGGCGTGACCAAGCCCAGCTTTGTGTCCGAGTCCTTTCTGCTCGGCCTCATGTTATTCAGGAGAATACACTTCATGTCTTTTCTACGTTTCCACACAAGCGTTTAGGATATGCATGAGCGCAGAGACAGCACTGGTGTGAATAATAGAAAAGTTAAACCTGTCTACAGAACTAGAAGAAAAGCATCATCCATCAAGACGCCAAACACCTGAACCTGTCACGGGGTCACCGCGTGCCTGCTGGACCAATCACAAAGCTCGTAACGTGCACCAAAAGGCTGCCATGAAAAATACAGAATAAAGAGTTGACTCCAGAGTAGAAACAGCTTCCCTGAGCCCAACTCCGCCAGGCTGCACCGACACCACCCCTCCACCCCTCCTGAAACCTCATGTTTCACCTGTCCTTCATTCAGCAGCGCTTCGTCAACCGCCATCTGTCACTGCTCGTCCATACCCACAATGCACTGTGGTGGGCGTCGTCAGAGCAATGGTATCAGGGAGAGTACTGCCTCCGTTGACTCAAGTTCACCTCGTCAAGACTCAAGGTCAGGACTCAGTAGGTGTGTGTGTGTAGTTCAGCCTGGTGTTGTCATGGTGTGTGTGTCAGTGTGGTGTGTGTGTGTAGTTCAGCCTGGTGTTGTCGTGCGTGTGTGTGTGCGTGCGGTGTGCGTGTGTTGTGTGTGTCCACATAAATACATGCGTTGTGCAGTAATGTGCAAATGTTTTTTAAATATGTGCGCACTGAAATCACACACAAACCGACACACCACACACACACACAAACACCCCCCTGTACATATTTGTTTTGTATGCTGTTTGTGTGTATAACCTTGTACAGGTTTACATTAATGATAATTAAGTATGGTGTGAATAATACAAATTCATAGAATAAGAAGAACAGAGCTTGTGACAGGATGTTTGTTGTCAGATTGCGCTGCGGTATGAATTAGTTCCCCCAGGCTGCTCTGCTCTATCTCCAGCCTCCGTATAGCGGCTGGAGAACAGGCCCTGATTGGCCACAACAGGCCAGTCACCGTTCATACACACACAAAACACCCACACAAATATGCACACTAACATAAATGGAAAACTCTCGCCCACACACACACACACACACACAGATAACCCAAACACATTCCCACATTCAAATACAGTACTTAGCCCCCCCCCACCCCCAAAGGGCCCCCTTGTGTTCCTCTCCTCCCTCACGGGGACCCCGGTCAGTCTTTACACGCGGGTCGATCCGGCACGCTGGTTCTGATTCGAAAGAGCTCCACGACGGCGACTTCACGAGCACGTCGCCTAGCGCCTGTATACGTATGGACCCCTTAATGTTGATTTATAAATATTAAGGGGTCTATACGTGTATGGGCGCTAGGACGTGTTTGAGACCGGGTTCTGACCGGCTTAGGCGTCCCACCACAGCGACCCACACAGGGAGCCTCTCTGGGGGCCCCCGTCCTCGCCGTGCGTACCCCCCACTCCATGGTCCTCCCCCCTGAGCCTGGGCAGCCGCTTAATGGACTTCTGAACATGTATAATTTATCACCCCCCCCCCCCCCCCCAAGCCCTTAAATCTGCGCGTGCGTCGGGGTCCATACATCAGCCCTCGCGGGCCCCTGCCCGGACAGCGGCGCGCTCCGCAGCACTCTGTTGGCCCCGGGCTCGTTACTATGGAAATGATTCCACTTCAACACATTGGTCACGGTATAAGTTTCAGGGCCGGAGGACGAGGAGGAGGAGGAGGAAGAGGAGCACAGTGTAAGAGCATACATGCCTTGTAAAGATTTGTCACTTCCCTTCGAGGGCGAGGCCGCTCATCGGGGGGCTTGGCGGCGTACATTAGAGCAGTGGGTGCTCATGGGGACGAGGTGGGCATGCCGACGCTCGGCGCACGCTGAGTATTTAGCGTTTAATCAGGAGGGTTTCTCTGTTTCCGTGACATGCTCTGTAGATCGCCCCTCTTTCCACCAGTGTTCCTTAACGTTTGGCCACGCTGGACACTCTGCTGTGTGTGCACTATGCTGCTTAATGCATTAGTATAACAAGCCGACAGCGGGGGGCAGAGCGCTCCAAGCCTGGGGGAGCAGCGGAAGATAAGAAGCAGAGCAGCGAGTGGGAGAGAGAGAGATGAAGTATGAAGATTTATCCAACCCTGGTGGGATTCGGTGAACACGTTTTAGTGCCCACTGACCGATAATGAGTCTAAATGATAATGAGTTTGAAGATGTTTTTTCATGCTGCACTCTTGCATGCATTACTGGCCTCGCCTAGATAGGGAAGAATTATACCCCAGCCTCTCTTAGATAAAGGGAGCGAAAACAACAGCAAAGGATTCTGGGAAATAGCCCCCAAACACCACCATACGTTTCTGTCAATGGGCTGTGTCAATATCAACCTCTGTTACGTGAAGTCAAGGGAAATTTACGTTATATTCACATTCACAGAAGGAGAATTAGATAATACGGGACTGTGTTTGAGTTTGACTGAGTGATGTTGTGCTTTGTAACCGACGTTAAACATAACGTGGAGATTAATTCCTCACAAAAGAAGCACTATGTTAGCACCAGGGGGGGGGGTTCGATTCGGCCGAGCTTTGAGACACCAACACTGGGGGTTGACTACTGAAGCAGCTGTATGTTTAGATCTGTCTACTCATACATCAGGGTGGCCAGTAATGACTACTCAGCACACTACCAGAGGGGCCCTTTGAGGCCCTCAGAGCCCCGTTACTCAATACATGTTGGGCTCCAGCCAGGGACTTCTGTTGGTGTTTGTCTCACAGTGTCAGCGTGTCAGGAGACGTTAGGGAAGCGACCACATACAGCAGAGATGTTCCCTCTGATAGCATCCATGGCATATTCCCCTCAGGGCGGAGAGAGAAAGGCACATGCACAATGTATGCACTACACACACACACACACACACACACACACACACACACACACACACACACACACACACACACACTCAAAACAGACACTCAAACAGACATGCAAGCATACACACACAGTTAGTCTGATGTGATGTTAAATACATTCAACAGAAAATCCTGAAAACACAACTTATATTTAGTGATGCATCAAGAAAAGCTTATTCCACATACACACGTCCTTCAAAGCCTCCATACATGTCCTACCTAATGTAAATCCAATGACTATTATATTAGCAGCATACGTGTTAACCAACAGAGTAATTGAGGGGCATAATGTGTCATTCACAAGCCATTCTAAATGGATTGTGTGCTAAACGCTGCTTCTGACTGAGCAGTGCGTAGCTCCGGGAGCTACGCGCGCTACCATGGAGATTGGCTTGTACCATCGTGGCTAATAGGATTGGGAGAGGAAGGACTCGCATGGCTGCGAGCGACAACGCCCACAATGAGAAATAAATCTAATTCAAATTGTAATCCGCACACACGGTGGTTACTTGTGTTCTTTAATTAACCTTTGGATGTATTAATGTCAGCGCTGTGTTCTTTTGTTGGCCATTTAACCCTCCGTACGGAGCGACGCGCGGGCTAATGTAGCCCACGGCTCACTCCATCTGGGCAGGGGGGGGGGCAGTACCCGTTGTGATGTCACAAGTGGGACTGATTCTACATCACCTGAGGTGGCTTCACAATGGAATCCCTTTCAAGGTGGATTCATACTGCATGCCAGCCGTTATGCTTTGTCCCACGCCGAGACAACTGTAGGCCGGTCGACGTTGACCAAACCCCGTGATCACGTCCTCTGTTTCACCTTGACAGGGGTCAGGGGGTCCAAGGTAATCGATCACTCTTATTGGCACTATGGCATGCTGATCAGTATGGCCTGGGTGTGTATGTTGTGTGTGTGTGTGTGTGTGGTTGTCAGGTCTGTTATGTGTGAGTTTAGCCCGTATATATAATCGTTTAACGGTGCAGCTTTATGATTCAGATTTATTCATATGAATAAATATTGTGATGCATTGTATTTATTCCTGATCTTATTTTCTTTCATTTTCCTTTAACTAAATATTGCAGCACAACATTTTGAACAATCTAATTCCCCGTGACCTAAAGATCTCCCTGGTGTCTCTCTCTCTCCTCCTCCTCTTCCCAGCTGGTCTCTCTCGGCTGGTCTCTCTCTCGGCTGGTCTCTCCCTCTCTCGGCTGGTCTCTCTCTGTCTCTCGGCTGGTCTCCCTCTCTCTCGGCTGGTCTCCCTCTCTCTCGGCTGGTCTCTCTCTCTCTCGGCTGGTCTCTCTCTCTCTCGGCTGGTTTCCCTCTCTCTCGGCTGGTCTCCCTCTCTCTCGGCTGGTCCCTCTCTCTCGGCTGGTCTCTCTCGGCTGGTCTCTCTCTCTCTCTCTCTCGGCTGGTCTCTCTCTCTCTCGGCTGGTCTCTCTCTCTCTCTCTCGGCTGGTCTCCCTCTCTCTCTCTCGGCTGGTCTCCCTCCCTCTCTCGGCTGGTATCTCTCTCCCTCTCGGCTGGTATCTCTCTCCCTCTCGGCTGGTCTCTCTCTCTCTCTCGGCTGGTCTCCCTCTCTCTCGGCTGGTCTCCCTCTCTCTCGGCTGGTCTCCTCTCTCTCTCGGCTGGTCTCCCTCTCTCTCGGCTGGTCTCCCTCTCTCTCGGCTGGTCTCCCTCTCTCTCGGCTGGTCTCCCTCTCTCTCGGCTGGTCTCCCTCTCTCTCGGCTGGTCTCCCTCTCTCTCGGCTGGTCTCTCTCTCTCTGTAAACTGCTGTCGGGATGCGTGCGCTCCGTTTAAGGAACCAGGTCCCCGACCAGCTGCTGATGAAGACACATTCCAGGCCGCGCCGTCAGCAGAACCCTGGTCCCAACGGCTCCTAATGAGACTGGATCATGGATCGTCAGCGGCAATGCAGCCGGCGACGTGAGCCAAACGGGAGGTGTGCGCTGCGCCCACAAGGGCCCTCTGACCTAGGCCCTTCAGCCCCCTGTGGTTGGAGCGGGGGCCCCGCCAAGGGGCCACAACATGACCCGGTCTCAAAGGGCCCATTCGAGAGTGGGGGAGATCAGCTCGTTCACTGGTCGTTTTGAAGGGTAGCGATTTGTGACCTCACAAGTGGGACGATCTACAATAACGCGGCCAAGCTTGGGATGTCACGAGCGAGGAGCGTCTTAAATGGCTAGCAGGAGAAACAGCGGCTCTTTAAGTGTTTGTTGTTGGTGGAAGCAGCTGAGCGCTATCCTAATCTCTTAGCATTCGTCACACTTAGCAACGGGTTGCATGTGCAGAATAGTTGTGTTGTACATTTTGGGCTGTATTTTACTGTGCCACGTTTAACCGACTCCTGACACAGCAAAACAAAAAGAAACTGCCTTTTATTATCGCGTGTAAATAAGGGAATTATCTTTTTCTGCTTGTTTTGATGATTATTATTTCGAAAAACGCGAACCAAATAACAGCATGCCCCCGCGGGAAGTAGCCCCATTTGTTTTTTACGATCATAAACACCGAAAGATGCAAGAGAAGCTAATTACTTCTCCGTCTCCCGGGACGATGACCGGGAAGGACCGGGCCGCCGGCCAATCACACGAGGTCATCCCACCGCCGCCGTGTACCTCGGCCCCGTCTGTTATTTTTAAAGAAGCTGCACAAGGAGAGGCGGTGAGCGAGGGGGCGAGGACAGAGGGGCCGAGAGAGAGAGATAAAGATAAAGATGGAGGCTCTCTAAAGGGTATGGTGAGGTTTTTTCTGGAAGTCAGCAAGTCCCTGAGCCAGGCAGGGCTCTGCGGCCCCGCGCAAACACACCAACCAGCAACTCACTAATGAGCCCGAATCCCCCCGCTCCCCGGCGAGCCCTCCTCAGGAAGGGAGAAAAGACAAAAGAAAAAAAGAATCACTCAAGCCAGCAGTCTCTCTCTCTCTTCATTTCATTCTTTATTTTTAGCTTCTCCAGCCCTGCTCCAAATGGGCATATCTATCTCTTTCCCTACTCTCGCTCGCTCTCATTTCATCTGGTGCAACTGGAGAGCCTCCTCCGAGGTGTGGGAGGTCTCTCTCTCTCTCTCTCTCTCTCTCTCTCTCTCTCTCTCTCTCTCTCTCTCTCTCTCTCTCTCTCTCTCTCTCTCTCTCTCTCTCTCTCTCTCTCTCTCTCTCTCTCTCTCTCTCTCTCCCTCTCTCCTCTCCATCTCTCTCTCTCTCTTCTCTCTCTCTCTCTCTCTCCCTCTCTCCCTCTCCTCTTCTCTCTCTCTCCCTCTCCCTCTCCCTCTCCCTCCCTCTCTCTCTCTCTACTACTAGCTGTCCTTGGCTCTTGTCCCCCACTAAGGGACAGGGCAGGACCAGTTGTCACTGGTATTCGGGGTGTTTGACTGGGGAGCCAGATGGTACCGGGGTCTGACGTCAAAGGTCTACATGAGTCCTGTATGCACAGAGACCAGTAACGACATGTCAATGTAGCGTCATTATTATGTCATGTATCTTAACATAATCCACTAAGTCACTTTGGATGGGAGCTTTAAATGAGTCAATAGTAGAAACACGATTGAGTCCATCGACTGCTCTGTTCTCTACCTCCACGATTAGGGGTGATTGAAGTCTGAACTCAGCGGCTCAGCGATGCTACGCCTCGTCAGGCAATCTCCGCAGGAAAACACTTCCTGTGTCATTACCGCCGTCGTTATCAGATCTCAATGGATCATAGCCAGACATTATCGCTGGAAACCACGTCAACGTGAGCACTGCCGTGTGAAGGCTTGCTGGAGACATCCAAACAGATCACCCATAGTACACCACTGGGTCAGTTGGTTAATGAGACTGTGTGTGTGCATCGCTGTCAGCCCGATTCACATTGCTGGAGCGAGCTGAATCATTCGATATAATAGACCGCGCTTTTCTTTTGCTGGTGTTTTCACACAGTGATTGATGTGTGATTGATGGCCCCTGACACAAAACTGGGATCAATCCATCAGCACTGGCAGGGTGACTGTCTGCCAGGCTGTCACTCTTTATAGTTTAAACCACCACTCTCTCCTCTGTTGCTAATGGCTGCTTCCTTAGTCGCCGCACACTTCCTCAGTCGCTGCTCGCTTCCTCAGTCGGCTGCTCGCTTCCTCAGTCACTGCTCGCTTCCTCAGTCGCCCCTCGCTTCCTTCCTTAGCTGTGCTCGCTTCCTTAGTCCCACTCGCCTCCTTCTTTAGTTGTGCTGGCCTCCTCAGTCCTTGTTCCTGTTTGCAGTGCCCAGCCTCACTAGTTTAATCGATGATTAAACAGAGAATAAACAGTGGCTTTAATTCTTTGCAGAAAACGATTTCTATTGTGCAGGGCAGGGGCCAAACGGAGATCAATGGAAGTTCAACTAATTGGTGTATTTTAATAGTATTGTTCTGTGAGAAAGTACTTTTTTGACTCACTTTTCAGTAGAAAACGAAATAGAGCTATGGCTTCACTCTTGCTTTTGGAAAAAAATGACCTGCTTGGTGTTTGACTTCCAAAATGGCGGAGGGCCATCTTGCGGGAGCTGAGTGAGGAGCCATTAGGCTGAGAGATGGGCTGTGAGTGGACCGCAGTGTCCTTCGTACACGGCGACCAAAGTGCTCGTCCTCCATTACCCGCCTACCCTAGTGCTGCGAGCAAGGCGCTAGACAGAATGCTAAACCGGTCCAGTTAGCATCGCTCCCCCCTTCGACCTTGCCCTCGCTCGCCTGGCTCTCTCTCTCTCTCTCTCTCTCTCCTCTCTCTCCCTCTCCCTCTCCCTCTCTCTCTCTCTCTCTCTCAGACAACAGGCCTGCCCGTGGCTCGCGGGGGCAGGAATGTGTCCGCGGGGAATAGAGAGAGTAGAGATATAAAGGATGTGAGAGTGAGGGGAAGACTCAGAACTGATGAGACAATCATTCACAGAAGTGCCCTGGGTAAATCAAATCTGGGAACAAAGTTAACGGAAGTGAAAGTAGAAACCCGAGCAGTGTTTTAAATGAACAGTACATGTACAGATACAACCTATACAAACGTAAACACTTAATATTAGAGTGGAACTTGAAGACTTTGAATCTATAGTAGTAGACTAAAAACATACAAAAACGTAATGAACGTCTAAGTGCAACCTCAAATACACAGGGAAAATGTGCCCTGTTTGCAAATCTGTCTCATAGTGTGAGGTAGGTCATGTTAGCCAACGCTGTGTCTACTCCCAACCATTTCAGGCCTTGGGTTACAGAACAGAGTTATGGAATCTAATAATACCAGAGCTTTAAAAAGACCCAGGTACCTCTCTGAGGTAGCTACTGGGCAGAGCTTGGTGTCCACTGAGGAAGACGACTAATGAGGCAGGAGAAGCTTACAGCAATTAGGCACATCAAAGCTCAGAATCAGAAATTAATTAGGCTCCCTCTCTTTCCTCTTTAATATTTGGAAGCCATCTATACCCACAATGAGGCTAATTAGCATATTATCATCAAAACACGCAGGTGACAGAACTGTGGCTGCGCTGCCACTTAAGCAGACGTCCCTGATTACCGTTTCCGTTTGATTTATTGATTTCCTTTTTGGACAATGAGAACAAGAGAGCTGATCAACGCTGGTCCGACAACAAAACAGGACATACATTAGTGATGAGGGCTGCCTTTGGGAACATCACAATGATGCTACCCCTGGGATGAAAGCCTTTCCATTTGGCTGATTTGGCCGTACGTTTTCCGGATCAAATGACTCTACTTTACTTGGAGACCATATCTGTCGATTCATTACAAGTCAGTGTGTTCTGTTTCAAACGCCTTGTAGTTGAGCTGCACGGAAAACCACCAAACAAACTGTGAAACTTTGCTGTGTGACATGAAACAAAAAAGGACACACTTTCGCACTTTCAAAAGCGCAGCTGACATTTAGAGGACTCTGGCTCCGACTCACTAGCTCATTAAGGGTTCCTATCCCCCTGGTGTGAAGTCACATCACAGCCCGACCCATCAGGGTTCGTTCCCACTAACCAAGCATCCCCTTCACATAACAAGTGGTTGTTAGCATGAGTCCCCAGTACCAAGTACCCAGGGTGCAAGGCACCTATTGCAACGCCAGTTTGGTCAGAGTTGTGAGTGTTGTCAAGCAGCGTAGCTGGATGTTCCCTGGCTTGAGCTCTTCTTCTAACTTCTAGCCCTAAGGGGTGACATAAACATATGGCCTACAAGGCACGTCACAGACTGTAACTGTGATTAAGAGATGTACAAATAAACTTGCTTGATGCCATTAGGAGTCATTATGCCATCATGTGCCCCTTTTCTAAAAAATATCTAGCTCAACCAATGTGGCAAAGATACTACTTTCAAAGAACATCTCTGGTCTCCTGATGCTATAGCCTGCCTCTCATGTGATGAGGCTTTTCAAGGACTATCTCTGGTCTACTGATGCAGCGGGCAGGAGGGTCCTTGTTTAAACCCTGGGTCGATGGCCTGGAGTAACCTCCCTCAGCGGTCTCCCTGCCTCCACCCTGCCCCTCCGCCCCCTTCAGGTGGTGAGGTAGAGCTGCGTGCTCGACGTTTCCCCAAGATGTGCCCTGCAGATCAGCAGTGTGCTGTGTTCTCTACGCACCGTCTTGGTCGGTAGCTTACACTTAGGACGAAGGAAACCTCAGCAGTTAGAACGAGAGGCAGACGTGCTCTTGGACGCCCTTGATGACCGTCGTCATCAGCGTTATTTCCCAGCGACAAAAGGGAAAAAGGTAAATAATACATAACTCCTCATTGATCCATAATGTGACACTAATCAGGCCTTCTTAACCTGTTTTCTCACGGTAATAGATCAATCATTCTCCCTCTGCCGCTGCTGCGGCTACGCAAATTAATGTAGCAGTGTGTGATTTCCTTTAGGCTCCGTCTCTGATTAATGAGGCGAGTGGACTCAGCGCGACGGCGTCGGCGTAGAGCCCCCAGCGGCCGCCTCCTCCATCCCCCAACCAGAAGCACCGCCGGCTGGCACCGCGGGCGAAGGGCCGCGCCTCTGGACGTCGTTAACGCAGCGAAGGGCCGTTAAACACGGGCGGCTAATCGCTTGGCGGGGGCTGCCGTAGTGACTCAGCAGAACCAGCGGTGCTCTAAACGCTCTCTCAACCCCGTTTCCTTTCAGCCTCGTTCATTTTGTTTAGTGTCCTTTAAGGCCATCGTTTGACTCCCTGGAGGAGCGACGGAGTTCAGGCTGGAGGGTGGAGGGTTTGAATCTCAGCACCTCCGCCGCGTCTCCCCCTGCCCGGGGGTCCCTGCAGATCCTCCTCGCCCTCGGGGGCCCTGGGGGGTGGGGGGGGGGTGGTCTTATTTACAGCAGGGCCAACCCTCTGACCGCTCACCACCTCCACCCAGCGCTGCAACACCCCCCCCCCCCCCCCGTTCTTTCATCTGTCTCCCTCCCACTCACTGTCTCTCTCTCCTTCTGTGGGGTCTTGGTCTCTCTCTCTCTCCCCCCCCATCGCCATCTCTCTCTCTCTCCCCCCATCTCTCTCTCCCCCCATCTCTCTCTCTCTCCCCCATCTCTCTCTCTTCTCTCTCTCTCTCTCTCCCTCTTCTCTCTCTCTCTCTCTCTCCCCCCCCTCTCTCTCTCTCTCTCTCTCTCTCTCCCCCTCTCTCTTCTCTTCTCTCTCTCTCCCCCTCTCTCTCTCCCCCCCCCTCTCTCTCCTCCCCCTCTCTCTCTCCCCCATCTCCAGCTCTGTCTTGGTCTATTCTCTCCACACCTCTCCCTCTTACTTCTCCCTCCACCTCCTCAGCCGTGGGCTTTTAATCTCGCGCGGCGGTGAGATTGCCGTCTCGGCGGTGAGATTGCCGATTGAACCCCTTCTCTGCGCGGCGTTCCACCTCTTGTTTCCACGGCGCCATCTAATGGAAACATTGGTCAGTCTGAGTCGTGTGCTGCCGAACGCCGACGCCCAGAGGTGGGAGGAAGTATGAGTTATGGACGGCCAGACCACCAGTTTCTATTTCCTGAAGGCTTACTCAGAATTCTTTCTGGAGGTACGCGTGATTCACGACCCGGACTCCAGGCCTCGGGCCGCTGGCGCCGTGGGGAGGAGCCCGGCGGCAGAAGGCCCGCCCGTATCGCCTCCTCAGGATCCCGCCTTTATCAAAACAAAAACAACTGTCGGGGGGCCGGAGTCAGCGGGCGGAGACCGATACCGTGACACTCCTCTGGCCTCCCCCCGGGAACAGAGCTCATCATCTGCATAGCGCCGCCCCAAAGCGTCCCCAAGCGCCCCAACGCGCCCCGACATGGGTCATAAAACCTTTAGCTCGGCCGGGCGTAGGGGGCTGTGTTGTGCTGGTTGGAGGGTCTCGTCTGTTGTTGGGGACTGGGCCTCACTCAGAGTCACGACGGGGGTCCCACCAGGGACTGATGTTATCACTGTCACCGTGACACCGACGTCGTCACCGTGAGACCGACGTCGTCACCGTGAGACCGACGTCGTCACCGTGAGACCGACGTCGTCACCGTGAGACCGACGTCGTCACCGTGAGACCGACGTCGTCACCGTGAGACCGACGTCGTCACCGTGAGACCGACGTCGTCACTCTGGGACCGACGTCGTCACCGTGAGACCGACGTCGTCACCGTGGGATGGACGTCGTCACCGTGGGACCGATGTTGTCACCGTGGGACCGATGTCACTCTGGGACTGATGTCATCACTGTGGGACTGATGTTGTCACTGTGGGACGGACACCTGAGATGCGTCGCCTTTGCTCATGCTAACGGTGCTCATGCTAACATCGCCGGGGCTAGCCGTGCCGCGGTTAGCCGTCCACAGAGTGTTTGTGTAGCTGTTAGCGCTCGGGGCTAGCAGCGCTCATGGCTAGCTGTGCCGCGGTTGTCTTGCCATAGTTTGTGACCGACTGTTTGTGTAGCCGTTAGCGCTCGGGGCTAGCAGCGCTCTGTCTTGTGGACGGCTCGCTCCATTATTAACAGAAACACACTCAGAAAGGGGTTGTTGTTTCAAGATTGTTTCAAGGTTGTGTCGTGTCTCTACAGAAAGCTGTTTATTTATTCATTCATAATGAATATTTGTACGCGGCTCTCCTAAATTAAACTCCGTAATCTTCAAATCAGACCAGCCCAAACCAGGCCTCAGAGAGATCTGCAATAGCCCAGCACCAGAATATTTGCCAAAATCCAGGTCTGAGAACGTTTAGAAATGTTAATGAAAATGGATTTACATATTACTGTAGCACTGCTCAAGTTCACGATTTAAACTTTAACTGATATTTATTCTAGTTGTAGCTATTTATCCCTTGAGTATCAGGCCAATTGAATTCTGTGTTATGAAAGGTGAGCTCTGATGTTGGCCAAAGATCTAAGAAATAAGTTACGAAGAAGAATCTGAGGTTCATTGTTTTTTCAAACTCACGAAGGATCAAGTGAAACCAGGAAGGCGTGTCTGCAGCTTTACACAAACAGGCTTCATGGCCGTCTCCTGTTACCCCCTGGACCTCTGCTGGGAACTAATCAGGGACCGGTTCCCAGAGAACCTTCCGGGAGAGGAGCGGGTCTGAGTTCTGGGGAGGGTGCACGGGACTGCGTTCGAGCCTAGACCCCTGGGGACACGCGGCAGCAGCGAGTTCATCAACAGCTTTTAGCGCGGCGGCTCTCCTTCAGCGAGGACAGACACACTGCAGAGAGGCAGATAAACAACCGGGGGGAGGAGGGGGGGGGCGCTACTGACAAATGGCTTCTCACCCCGAGCCGGGCTCCAAGTTAGCGTGCCCGCGTGGGGGTTAAACACAACTCCATTACCCCGGCTCACGCCTGCCCCCACATAAATCACAGCCTCCGTGGCTCTTTAAATATTTCCGTGCCGGTGTTTCAGCGCTGCCTCCCCGTGTGGCGCCACGGCCGGGCGCCGTGTTCCGACATCAATCAACCGCGCTGAGATTGACGGCGCCACAGCCCCCCCCCCCCCCCCCCGCCGGCAGCCCGCCCCTTTAACTGCTTAAGTGGCCGGAGGAGTCTAATGGGAGGCGGCCTAATAACAGGCTGCATGTCAGCCAGGAGTTTCCTGTGATGGATCGGGCAGAGGGCCGGGGAGGGCGCCTTCACAGGATGTACTTCAGTACACGACGCCGTGGACGAGGGAGGGGGCTCGTCCTCGGGGAAATCAGGGCCAAACAAAAGGAAAGCTAACAGTCGTTACAGCCTGATAATGCTATTAGCAGCAGCAGAATCCAACCCCCGTCGATAACGGACGCGCTGGTACCCGCCGTCACCCCCGCCGTGCGAGAGAGGGAGAGTCACAACGTGTTGTTGCACCTCACCGAATCGGGACCGCAAGAAAAACTCTGTAATTCTATCACTACAATGCAACCAAGCCTCGTGACACACACACACACACACACACACACACACACACACACACACACACACACACACACACACACACACACACAACACACACACCACACACACACACACACACACACACACACACACACACACACACACACACACACGGCGTCCCCCGCGGTGCGGTGGACGGAGCGCGACCGCGCCAGGCGTGGAGGAGCGCATCACGGAGCGCGTGGTGTTGACAGGGGTCATCAGTGAGGAGCTGAGAGGGAGGACCGGGGGAATGAATAAGTGGAGCAGATGGATCGGGTGGGGGGGGGGGGGGGGGAGCACCAGAAGGGGGCTAATGGCTGTCAAGATGCCTCCTTGTGTCCAACATGGTAATGACACACACACAATGACCACACATACACACATAAATCACCCACTCATTCGGCTCAACACACCACACAAACACACACACACACACACACACACACACACACACCAATGACTACACACACACCTGCGCATGTGGGCTGGGGATGACATCATAATCCCCCCCCCTGTGGGTGGTCTTATCTGTGGTCGTACGGCGCTCCTGATGCCACGCCTCCTCTCTGGTGAAAGGCACCGGGGACGAGGAGCGTCCGCTAAGTGACTGGACGTGAATGTCGCCCGGTGCTAATGACGCTCTCCTCCCGGTCACACCCCCTCGGTATAATAACACGTTCCTGCTCACCGTTTAACGGCAGAGGCTCTCATCCGGAGCGGACTGAAGCGCTGAACATAAAGGTCCTTAAGGAGCAGGTAGGGCTCTGTGGATCAGCGCTCCTGGACCAGCCTAACCGCTAGAGTCTAGCTAATCACTCTCACTCTCACTCGCTCTCCGGAGAACAGAACCAAAACAAAGGGGAGAACAAGATGGCTGACGGCTGCTTGTAGTGGTCCGGGATTCCAGACCAGTGGATGGAGCGATTGCTTTTTGTGTGTATTTCTGTATTAATGCGTATGTGTGTATATCTGCGCGTGTGCGTGTGTGTTTGGAGGGTATGTATGGGGGATAAGCGTCTTGCAGGTCAGAACCAGAAAAGTCTTGTTGCTCACTAACGTGCTGGTAATTACTGTGGATGCTGCAGTCCAGCATGGGAACTGAGTGTGTGTGTATGTGTGTGTGTGTGTGTGTGTGTGTGTGTGTGTGTGTGTGTGTGTGTATGTGTTTGCACATACAGAAAGAAACAACCGATAGGGAAACATACAGCCCTAGTTCTGTGAGTGTGAGATATGTGTCCCTGCGAGCATGCGTGCATGTCTGTGTGCTTTTGTATCAATGAGTGTGTTCCTAATTGTGCATGAGCTCAATGCAGAAAGGGCTGTGTGGCTGTGTGTGTGTGTGTGTGTGTGTGTGTGTGTGTGTGTGTGTGTGTGTGTGTGTGTGTGTGTGTGTGTGTGTGTGTGTGCGCATACTTTATATTTCCTATATTTCTGTGTCTAATGGAGCAATTTCTTTGTGTGTGTGTATTTCTGTATATGTGCACGTGTCCACGTGTGTGCGTATGCGTGTGTCAGAGCATGGCCTAGATATGTCCTACTTGTGCAGCGCGCTCATATTCATGCTTACTGTGGCAAATACGGGCGTATTTCTTCAGCTCGCGGCGGATGCATTTGAAGCTATGTCAATGCTATTGTTAAAACCAAATAACACACCACTCGTTACGGCGGCCATGATGGATGCCGGGCATTAACTGTTTGTGTGGAGGATGATGAAATAATCTCTCCCTCTCTCTCTCGTTCGTTTACTGCTCTCCCTTCGTCTGCACCAGCGCTTCACAACAGAACGGTGGCCTCAATCTTACAAAAATGTGTAATTAAAGAAAAAAATGAAATCGCTGGAGCTCGCTCAAATGTCATCCTTCTGTCCCACGACTTGTGGATGAGGAGAACAAGGCCTCTGAGTGTTTATTTACTGGGCCTCAGTGCGCGGATTAGCATTCGCTCTGCCCCGCCGGAACCCAGGCAATAGCGACGCAACCCAGACCCATTTCTATGGCGGCGTAGCGCGCCGCCGCGCAGCCGGGCGCTCGCTAAAGCTGATTGACTGGTAATACAGAAGAAGCTTACACAGCTAGCGCAGCCCTGTAGGATAGTGGGGGACACGGCTCACCCTGGATGCTAGGCAGAGGGACACACTAAATTAGGAGGCTTAGGGCCTATCAAAGAGCCTGGCTCCACGGCAGGAACACCGAGGACAGAAGGGGCCCGAAGCAGACACGGCAGCATTTCAAATAGTTTCACTATTTTCAATTTGAAACAATTAACGATATAAAACTTTAGTTTCAAGTCAGCTTAGTAGACGTATTATTGTTATAATTATTATTATCATTACTTATTATTATTATTATTAATCGTGAGCTCAGGAACAGAGCAGTTTACAACGCCCCCCCCCCCCCCCAAGTGGTTTAGAACGTACTAATATAATAGTCTGGGGGGGGGCTCAGCCAGCAGTGATGATGTGCACAATGGCGGGGGACGCGGGGGGGTCCGACGTGGCGTGGTCCGACGTAGGGGGAACCGAGAGATGGAGAACGAGGTGAGTGGAAGGGAATCAGACATCTCAGAGTACATGAAGAAAGGCGCTATGTTGGTGTAAGGAAAGGAAGCAAGGAAAGCCTGTGTGTGCGAGTGTGTGTGCATGTGAGTGTGTGTGCGTGCGTCTGTGTGTGTGCGTTCGCACGTGTGCAGTCAGAGAAGAAGACGGAGGGGAATAAAAATAACAGTTTGAGGTAAAAGAAAAAAAGATTGACGCCTTCAAAGACACACACTGAGATTCCTCAACGACGATCTAACAGCGTTGAGGGGCATGTGTCTGTGTGTGTGTGTGTGTGTGTGTGTGTGTGTGTGTGTGTGTGTGTGTGTGTGTGTGTGTGTGTGTGTGTGTGTGTGTGTGTGTGTGTGTGTGTGTGTGCGTGTGATCTTGAAATAATATCTGAGGTGCGGTACGATGTCGGTGCGTCGGCTGTGATATACTGACGAGGAATGTCTCCACTGAAGAATTAACCAACACAGAAGTATTCTCACAACTGAAGCAAACGCTTGAAGCCAGACATGTAAATTAAAGCCTGAATTTGTAATTATATCTGACAAACGCTTTAGGAAAAGAAAGATGCCCATTTGAACAATGCATAAACAAGCCAGCTCTCCTGAGGTTAGACAGTGCAGTTTGATCCCCAGTGTTTGTCTTCACTGAGGATGTGAGTGTCTGTTGAATGACTAAACGGCCATAGACTTGACTGCTAGCAGAAGACATTATGTCTGCGTTCCTCATTACTGGGAACAGAGCCCCCATGCTATCCAATGGCATCCATCCAAAGCTAGACCAATCACAGCATCCCTCAACACAAAGGTTAGTATCCTCCCCTTCAGCTGAGCGGCTCTGGGCCAACGGCGACATACAAGCTAATGCTAGCCATCTATCGCCATGGCTAGCACCGCGCCAGACCTGAAAGGAGAGGATACAGTCCACTCCTACGTGTGTGTGTGTGTGTGTGTGTGTGTGTGTGTGTGTGTGTGTGTGTGTGTGTGTGTGTGTGTGTGTGTGTGTGTGTGTGTGTGTGTGTGTGTGTGTGTGTGTGTGCGCGCGTGCGTGGGGTTTCTGTACATTAATTCTCAAAGGAGTTAATCAGTCGACTGCTCCCCAACAAAGGCTGGATTTCATGACAAAAATAGCTTTTGGTCGAGCGTATTTAAATGACGACGGGCGAGCGGTTCTTCTGTTTCTGTTTTCCTCAAATATATGTTCTGTGGTTTAAGTCCCTACTCGAAGGGTGTAATCCCACCTCATGTACAACCAGGTGGAGGTCTTCTCCTTGGCACCAGGTCTGTTCTGACTGTGGATCCACTGGAAGCGTACAGAGATGCTGTTGAATACCTGAGGAATGCTCCAGTGGACCCCAACACAGCATCACTGTGTGATGAGGCCCGTGTCTTAGTAAACAATGGAGACTTAGGCCTTCATGAATATTAATGACGAACATGTTGTACATACGGACACATTACACACACGCACACGCACACTACACAAACACACACAGGGAGGCAGAGCAGAGCCAATCGGTTAAGAGGTGCTTGACGACTTTTTAAAGTAGGATGTTGATGCACGCGGTGTGGCTCTGCCCGGACTTACACAGCGGCTTACAAAACACTCCTCATCACAGCCTATCACAGGCCAGCAGCTGCAGGCCCTCCACGCCACGTGTGTGTGTGTGTGTGTGTGTGTGTGTGTGTGTGTGTGTGTGTGTGTGTGTGTGTGTGTGTGTGTGTGTGTGTGTGTGTGTGTGTGTGTGTGTGTGTGTGTGTGTGTGTGTGGCTTATTGGCAGGACGGAATACCCCTGAAGTTCCATCAGGGAATCAAACCCCATGACAAAGGCATCCTTCACAGGAAGTCCTGCTGTCCCACACACACTCAGTCACAAACCTCCATGGCCGACCAGACCAGTGCAGAGGAGGTGAAGAATGGTGAACAACCGTGGGGGACTTTCCTTGACTGTTTGGGGGAAACATGAAAGCCTAAGTCTGGGGCTAGCCGGGATGTCTGATAGGACGGGAACTCAGCTGGGATCCACCGGAGGGGGGGGAAGAGAGAGAGAGAGAGAGAGAGAGAGAGAGAGAGAGAGAGAGAGAGAGAGAGAGAGAGAGAGAGAGAGAGAGAGAGAGAGAGAGAGAGAGAGAGAGAGAGAGAGAGAGAGAGAGAGAGAGAGAGAGAGAGAGAGAGAGAGAGAGAGAGAGAGAGAGAGAGAGAGAGAGAGATGGAAGGCTTTTGAAATTTGCTCTGAAGCAGAGAGCTCACTGTTGAGGCATTAAGAGCTGTAAAAGGCTGCCTGTACATGTAAGATACATAAACACACTCAAACACACATACAGGCGTTTCACTTTGCACACACACAGACTCGCACTCTATCTTTCTCTCTGTCTCTTTCTTTAACATTCACACACACACACACACACACACCTCATGTTTGAATATCAAACATCCTGCCTCTATCATGCAGTGCCCTCCTCCATCGTACCGGCAGAGATCAAGCCGCTCACACCACTCAGCCACAACTTTCCCAAACAGTAACTTCAGTGCGAGCCCAGGCTCTGTTAACTGGCTGTCCTACATAGAGCACCAGCAACAAAGCAAACACCATCACCACCACCACACACCCTGGCCCAATAACTCCATTTGGCTAACCGGGGCTCCCAGCCGCACCGTAAAGCTCAATAAACTAATAATGAAAGGTCTTCTGAAGCCAGGTCCCGTCGCCGCCTCGTGAGGGCCCCTTCCCACCTCGCGGGGGCCCCTGTGCTGGCTCAATCCTATTTGCGCCAGAGTGTCACAGGCGGACACATTAGCATGACAAAAGGAGCGCGGCCGCGTCGCGCTCTCTGCCCGCTGCCTCCATCACCGAGCGAGCTTTAGTGGACGCCAGAGGGGCCGGCGGCCAATCAAACCCCCGCGCCCAATCCACCGCCGCCAAACGGTGGGCATAAGTCCTCTGAAGGGAGCCCCCCCCCCCAGTCCTGTGGAGACCAGACGGGCTGATACCACGATGCGCTGTCCGCCCACACGTCCACACGGGCGCTGATAAAACATATATTTTCATTTAAGTTTTCTGCGAATCGTTATTTGGTTCAGGGGGAGTTCGCCGGGGCTCGGCTCGCACAGCACGGCCATCGAACCCGCGCAGCTTGTGTTTGTCTGCTATCAGACGCAGCGGGGGGGGGCGCCACAGCCCCCCTACCGCCCCCCCACACCCGCCTGTCCGTCCGCCGCCGCACAAACAAATATATTCTGCTGTAAACACGGCGGCCGAGCCTTCAAACGCTCGGTGAGCGCGGAGAGAGGGCGATCGGCGTGTCGGCTCGGTCTCTGAAATAATAATGCCACTTGAGTTACGGCCGGAATAAACTCTGCCACGCTCCGCTCGGAACTCAAAACTATGGATTTTATCTCAAGCCCGTTTCAAATCCACCCGTTTTCCAAATGCCGACCCTTACCCCATCACAACAGCCGGGGGTGTTGCGTGGGTCGGTGGTGCTGGGGGAGGGGGGCGGGGGTGCTGAGGGGGGGAATCAGGGGCCATATGGTGGGGGGGGGGATGAGCCCCTGGTCCGTAACCGATGGTGACGGAGCATCAGAGAGACGGAGGACTCAGACTTGGTAACAAGTTCTCTCTGAACTTTTGGGCAGCAGGTTTTTTTCTGTTTTAGTTTTGCTCTTTGCTTTGTTGCCTGAAAGTCTTCTGTAAAGTAGTTAAGTGAACTGCGAGGTGTGGTTAAGTGAACTGGGAGGTGTGGTAATGGGGTCCCCCATGTAGCCCTGGTTGAACGGGCTTTGCCGGGCCTCTGACGTTCAGTGATTTGGTCATAACCGCTACAGAAGGGGATGGAGAGTAAACGAAAGGAACTCGTCAGAGCCCAGTGATGACGGGAACATGATTATCCTTCACAGTTGTCACAAGTTCAGTGACCGCCTCGTCCCTGAATGTCTGCCAACGTCATTCTTCAACCGGATCCTCTTCAGGCCAGTGCATATTCAGAGTCACAAGGCTCCGAGTCCTGGACCCGTAGACCCGTGTGGTGATCTAGTGAGGTGGTTTCAAGTTTCCCACCTGAGTTCTCCCTCCTTTTCCCTCTGCCTCTGTTTCTCTCTCTATCTCCGCTTTGCTCTCTGGGACTGACGACGGGTCTTCACGGTCCACAGATAATCGATACTTCAGCCGAGCGTTTCCAGCCGCCTGTTTCATGTCTCTGTTGCGTTACCTTTGTGTGTTGTGTGATGTGCTACCGTGTTGTGCTGGTGAAAGGTTCTTTCAAACGGTGTGTTTGGTTTCCTCCCTGTTGTAATTAGTCTGATGTTGGCTTCTGTGTCTGGTGATGCCATGTCTCCCAACATTCCCGATGTTGGTTCTGCTCCAGGAGCCAGACGGAGACATTTTCTGCCCGTATCCTCAGAAGACAAACAGAATTAATTTACTGAGAAGAACAACTAAGAACCAATCATCCACTCCATTTGAAATAAACCTCCTGTACGAAAAATTACCAACAACACGTCTGCACGCAGTAAGACCTTCTGACGTAAGCCAGCAGAGGTTCAGCATGACACACCAGATTCCCTGACAGTACGCACACAGTCTGGAGTGCAGGAGCCAAAGGACAACAGCAAACACACGCCGGCTCTAAGCCTGCAATCACAAGTTGTGAAAAGTGATGCGCTTGCAGCTTTCCAGCCGTAACCTTCCAGCACGGCGACACTGTATTTACATAAAGGATCCACCGGCTTGGAATATTAATTATTGATGCCACGAACGGTAATGAATGATTTATAACTAAAGCCAATCAGAATGTTCCGTCTCCAGGTGGTACCCGAGGGGTATTATATATTTATAAGTCAAGGACAGGCTGTCATTGTTTAGACCTGTCGGTGCTTCCATGCGTTACATTACGGTTCAACCCTTTGTTCCATGCTGCATCCTACTTCAAAGACGCTATTGGTATTGATATATACTGTATATGAATATATTTATATAGGCCTGCTTCCCCACAGAGGGAAGTTTGAAGTGTAAACTCAGCGTAAACTCAGTCAATGTCTTTGATTTTGTTTTGCAGTTTTTCTGCGATTATATTCTGCAAAGTGTAAACGTTTCCACGCTTGCAGCGATGCCAGGATCTTTACACATCGGAAGAAAAGTTGCAAAGTTAGAAGTTTATACTGCTGAGGGGGAGAGACAGACAAAGTTCGGACTGTGTTAGAGCATGGGCCGAATGAGGTCTTTACAAGTGAAGGCATGACTGAACGGAGGTCTTAACAAGTTACAGCATGTGCTAAATGAGGTCTTTACAAGTAGGAGCATTTGCTGAATTTCCACTTTCCACTGCTGAGGGGGAAAGACAGACAAAACAAACCTAAATAATTAAGAAGCACCTCAATAGACCGTTTCCCACGCTTCCGTTCCTTGAGTGAAATCTCAACAGAGTATGATTAGCAAAAGGCAAGATGGCATCGTTATCGTCTGATGCCGATACTGTAGTACGCAAACTCAAGTGTTTGACAAATGCTTGCTGGGCGCAGACATTTGACGGGAGGATCAACGTGAAACAGACCCTGAAGGCCTCCCTGGACGAGCGGCAGGATGGAGGCCCCCGATTGGTTCAGACCTGGGTTTGACCTCTCTCTGAACGCTGCCGTTGTAATTGGAGGTCACGCAGGCGGCTGTCTTACACGGCGCACAATTGATAATTACGAGCCTTTCAATACATGCGGTAAATTAATTCCCAGCGGAGGTGTTGCCCCGACCCGGTAGTTCAGGGGTCGCTCACCGCGCTCCCCTCTTCCTGTTCCTGGCAAATGGCTGGTGATTACTTTGTGCACACGATTAACTCTAATCATAACCGTATGCAGATTCTCCAGCTTCATTAGCATCCACAGCCACCGCCTCGCTGATGGTGTCCTTATGAATATTTTAGAGCGTCGCCGCGCGCTAGCCAGCGCTGCCAACGCCCGCTTTATTTACCCAGATCCCCCGGTCCTCGCCGCCCGGAGGAGCGCCTCCGTTCTTTATTTTTACACCAGGCTGATTAAATCTCTGCCTCGCTCTCTCTCTTTCATGGACGACGATAAACACAGATTTACGACGAGGCGCAAAGCGAGGCGCCTGATCCCCGCCAGTAAAGCCTCGCGCTGCGCGGCCGACGCTGACAGAAAGCAGCCTTCAGCCTCGACGGAGGCTGGATGCTAAGGCTAGAGGCTCGAGGCTAAGTCTGGAGGCTGAGGCTAGATGTTGAGGCTGGAGGCTAGCACTGGAGGCTGGGACTGGAGGCTGGAGGGTAGAGGCTAAAGCTAGAGGCTGGAGGCTATGCCTGGAGGCTAAGGCTGGAGGCTGAGGCTGGATGCTGAGAATGGATGCTGAGGCTGAGGCCAGAGGCTGAGGCTAGAGGATAGGACTGGAGGCTGGAGGGTAGAGGCTAAAGCTAGAGGCTGGAGGCTATGCCTGGAGGCTAAGGCTGGAGGCTAAGGCTGGAGGCTGAGGCCAGAGGCTGAGGCTGGATGCTGAGGCTAGAGGATAGAGGCTGAGGCTGAAGGCTGAGGCTGGAGGCTGAGGCTGAGGCCAGAGGCTGAGGCTGGATGCTGAGGCTAGAGGATAGAGGCTGAGGCTGAAGGCTGAGGCTGGAGGCTGGCCGTTATCAACAGCCTCACACGGTGACTGCAGCACCGCTCTGCCTCAGAGCTGCTTTAGAGCAGAGATATGGCAGATCCACACCCCAGATACCTCGGTGCATCAAAGCCACTCTTTAATACCGTGATATAGTTTGTCGTCAAAGAAACGAGATCCTCAGAAGAGGAGAGGAGAACGAATCGGTGTGTCTCCCACGAAACACTTAAACCCAGCGATCTATCTCTTCTTTCCAGAACCGTCTTCTCCTGGATCAATATTAGCCCAGGTCTCTCCCGACCGCAGTCGCTTGAGACAGAAGCGTAAACCTAGCCTGCACCGCGGCGCGCGGTGAGAGAGCGGGGGGGATTTGCATATTCATGAGGCATTACGCAACTCACAGTCCCTCTCTGGTTGAGCCCCCGCTCATCACGGACACTCAGCCCTTCACCGCGCCGTCTGAAGTGTGTGTGTGTGTGTGTGTGTGTGTGTGTGTGTGTGTGTGTGTGTGTGTGTGTGTGTGTGTGTGTGTGTGTGTGTGTGTGTGTGTGTGTGTGTGTGTGTGTGTGTGTGTGTGTGTGTGTGTGTGTGTGTGTGTTGAGAGTCAAGGTAGCAGTAGTGGGCAATCGCCACGGAAACCTGATGTTGATTAGCCGAGCCCGGCAGCTAATTGTTTAAGTCGCCGCTGTTTGCTTGGGCGGCGGGGGGGGGGGGGGGGGGGGGGGGGGGGCGGGGCGGCGGCCAGGCCAGGCTGAACGCTCCCCGTCTCCGAGCGCTGAGGGACCGTGGATCAAAGCGGGGAGGGAAGTGGGTCAAGAGGCTGGAATGGAAATGCTTACATTAAGCGTGAACGTGTGAACCGTTTGCTGGTGGTAAACACCGTCAGTAATTCACTTACGCACACACACATAGAAGAAGCACATGAATAATGCAGAGGACGAGTGTGTGATGATATGTAGACATGGTACTGGTGAGAAGGCCCACAATTAGAACCATGACAGCGCACACAATCAAAGGATAAAGCCGCTAGGTTATAACCTTTAATGGTCAATGCCTTTGGAAATGGATATAGATCTGAAATAGCTGAAAGGATCCAGCATAAGATCATTCAGCCAAACAAAGAGACATGGATTAAGGCTGAAGGAGGAGCAAACCAGTGGGACTTATTCCAGATTGAAGAGGAAACCTTCCTCCTCCACAGTGGAGACGTGAACTAGCTGCGCTCGTTTGAGACCATCCCCACTGAGGGGTTTAGACTGGAAGGACATTTAGGCTCCATTATTTAGGTTATTGTCTTCTTGTGTTTGTGTTTAACTTTATTTACCGGTAGGACGGAGACGCTAGGCTGCGCGATGCACAAATGAGTGATCATAGTGTTGCCATGGTGCCCCCCCGTCTCTCTACAGCCAGACGCTGTAGTGTTGAGGGACAGCTCCCCATGGACTCCTCTGAGGTCCATGTTCCAGTCGATAAGGGCTCTGTGTTTCCTTTGAGTTATTGGAAGAGCACCCAGATAGAACAAGACACTGTACTGTGCATTCGCATCGGTAAAGGAAAATAAACTAAACTGTCATAACACGTTAAACTAGACGCAGGGACATAAATACACACAGATTCCACCGCTCGGCAGAATCAGCAGATTGTGTTTGTCGTGACACAATCCTTCGCTAAACATGTAAATATATTTTACACATTGATCCAAGCGGATAACGTATGGATCTTCTTCTGGTATATACAAGACCTCCTCTGAGGTCTGAGGGTTAGGGTTAGGGTTAGGAATAGGGTTATGAAACAGGGTTAGGTGCATGGAAACAGAAAAACAAACGTCAACAGAAAAGGAGACATGCCAGCAAGCACTGAGTTCACCGCTGTCATGTTCACCCTGTCATGTTGTACCCCTGATGCTACCTCTGTATTCACCCCGTCATGTCGTACCCCTGATGGTACCTCTGTATTCACCCTGTCATGTTGTACCCCTGATGGTACCTCTGTGTTCACCCTGTCATGTCGTACCCCTGATGGTACCTCTGTATTCACCCTGTCATGTTGTACCCCTGATGGTACCTCTGTGTTCACCCTGTCATGTCGTACCCCTGATGGTACCTCTGTATTCACCCTGTCATGTTGTACCCCTGATGGTACCTCTGTGTTCACCCTGTCATGGTCACCCTGTCATGTGGTACCCCTGATGGTACCTCTGTATTCACCCTGTCATGTGGTACCCCTGATGGTACCTCTGTATTCTCACCTCCGTATGTGGTACCCCTTGTACCCCTGATGGTACCTCTGTGTTCACCCTGTCATGTCGTACCCCTGATGGTACCTCTGTATTCACCCTGTCATGTTGTACCCCTGATGGTACCTCTGTGTTCACCCTGTCATGGTCACCCTGTCATGTGGTACCCCTGATGGTACCTCTGTATTCACCCTGTCATGTGGTACCCCTGATGGTACCTCTGTATTCACCCCGTCATGTGGTACCCCTGATGGTACCTCTGTATTCACCCTGTCATGTGGTACCCCTGATGGTACCTCTGTATTCACCCCGTCATGTGGTACCCCTGATGGTACCTCTGTATTCACCCCGTCATGTGGTACCCCTGATGGTACCTCTGTATTCACCCTGTCATGTGGTACCCCTGATGGTACCTCTGTATTCACCCCGTCATGTGGTACCCCTGATGGTACCTCTGTATTCACCCCGTCATGTGGTACCCCTGATGGTACCTCTGTATTCACCCTGTCATGTGGTACCCCTGTTGCTAACTGTGTGTTGTCACTCCAGAATCGTGCGTCTGCCGGCCGTTGGCCTCTCCTGTGAGGACAGGAGCTCCTCCTAATGGCGCCTTTTAAAACTAGAGGAAGAACAGCAGGGTGGATGTACGACGAGGGTCATTAAGAGGGGGCTCTGGGGGCGATCCAACACCCCAGCCCCCCAAGACCACAGAGGGCCTGCTTATCTCCAGCCACAGCCCGTATCTCTCTCTCTCTCTCTCCCCCATCCCTCCCCCCTCCTCTCCCTCTCCACAGACAGACTCGGCAGGGGTGTAAGGAAAGGGAAGGGCGGGGCTAACCCGCTCTAAACACCCCCCACACACCCCCCCACACACACACACACACCCCCACACACACACACCACCCCCCCACACACACACACACACCCCCCCCCACCACACACACACACACACACCACACACACACACACACACACACACACACACACACACACACACACACACACACACACACACACACACACCTTGGCAGGGAGCAGGAAGCAGGGAAACTGTTCTCTTGTCACTTTCACTTTCATTTCAGGGTTTTATTTTACTGCAGTTTCCCCGTGAGGCGCCTCAGAGCTCCTCTGTGATTGGCCGCCTGGGTGAGCGCGCTGTGTTCTCCGTTATTTGTTTCCCCTCTCCCTCCGCCCCTCCCTCCCCCGTCTCCCCCCCTGTGGCTGCTTCTTTAGCCCGTTCCAACGCTCCAGCCATCCTTCAAATTGCTACAAGGCCGTGCGGTGCCAAGATGGCCGCCGCGGCGCCGCTAAACGCCAGCTCTCGGCTCGCTCTGTGGGGCTGATGTTTGGAGCCAGCGCCACGGCGTAGCAGCGCCCCCCCCGGTCCGACCAGGAGCTCATCCCGACAGCCACGTAGACCTGAACCATGCTGTACACATTATAGAGTCCACGGCATTACACCAGAGCATGAGCCTCATGTATCATAGGGCATGAGGCATAAACATGTATAGAGTTCACTGTGTCAGACCATAGTCATCTAGAATAGTCGGCTGGATAAGAATACTATACAATTCTAATATATTGTGTACTGTATAAGGACATCATATAACTCGGATTTAAAGTCGACTGTAGAAGACCATAATATGAACCTAATATATAGTCTACTGTGTAAGACATAATATAGTATAATAATACTGTTATATGATATGAAGCATATTATTATTTGCAGATGGGCAGAACATGGGCGGGGCCCTATCTCTGTCCCCTGATTGGTTCATAGGGCTCCTCACTTCTGTCAGTCTAGTTCAGGGGTGGAGCCACGAGGCCCCTATAGGTCCCAGAGCTCGCCTTTCTCTCGGTAACATAACACCGTACACAAGCTGATTTAGTCTGCTTTGACAAGTGTTACTGTGCCTATACTGAACAATGTACGACATAGAATGTATCTACATGTTCCTACATTTAATTTGACATACAACAAACACCAACGATGCCAATTGTGTTTTCATACGAGACGTAATACGACAAATGGCTTGCCATCTGCAGAACACGTGCATTCCACTCCCACAGTAGCAGCCCTCTCTTAACGGTTCCCCAGCGTGGAGGAGGCTTAGCGGGCCGCCGTGCTGCTGACCGCCGGGTCAGGGCAGATGTTGTGTGCTGGAGACTCGCTCCCCGATGGAGACCCTGCCCGCGCTGCCAGAGACAGACATGACCTCCAGGACCCCGAGAGGCTAATGAGCGCCCGCGGCCCCTGACGGGAGCAGCGTGTCTGGGCAGCAGACCCACACGACGATGGGGAGTAATATTAATGTGCTCCACCGTTATGCTGTCCTGTAAAACCGGCCACTCCTTCTGAACCCCAAAACGTAAGGTTGAAGTTAGCTCATCCATCGGAGTACCCAGAGCTGGTTGCTAGTTGGGCTGTTATCTGTCCCGGGGACTTTAGGAAGGACGAGACTAAAACGGAAAACGGATGCAATCTTAAAAAAACCCAAATATTACATCTCAAGAAAGACAAAAGTGCTGCTGTTCAGGCTTGATGAAGAAACTTTGTTTCACAAGGATAAACGCAGGGCCCAGACAAAAAGAAGAGGAACACATTATTCTTCAACTTCAGCGGAAGCTAACAGCAGCTAGCTGCGCCGCGCCGCCGCCGCCGCCGGCCCCGCAGAGATCAGCCATTGTGGTCTCGGCTCGCGGTCTGTTCTCTCCTGATTAATCAGAGCACCTTCAGACACGCAGCCCGTTGTTCATCACGGCCATTGTTACACAGGAAGTACCATGGGGGGGGGGGGGGGGGGAGAGTGAGAACGAGAGAGCAAGATGAAGAGAGTAAGAGTACCATAAAAGGAGTAAGAAGAAGGAGAGAGATAAGGAGGAGAGAGAGAGAGAGGGGGGGGGTTCTGGGAGTTAGAGGCAGGCGTCCCCCCTGACTACAAGAGAGAGGAGGGGGGAGAGAGTCCCCTGAGGACAGGCCAGGGGGGTAGCATGGGGGAGAGGGTGATGTAGTGTCTCTCTGTGTAAAGCAGCAGTCCACAGACCCCCCCCCCCCCCCTCTCCTCCCCCCAACACTCCCCTCATTCCCTTGCGGTGCACTGCCACCAGCTGGAGAACAACGACCCCCCCCTTCCCTCCCCCCTCCATCCCTCCCCCCTCAACCCCCCCCCCCCTCCTCCCTCCATCCCTCCACACAGAAAAAAATAGTTCTCATTAACGCTCCAGCGGACGTCACTTATCTTTATAGAACATGCTCATAAGGTCTCACCCCCCCTCTCCCTCTCTCTCTCTCTCCCTCCCTCTCTCCCCCTCTCTCCCTCTCTCTCTCTCTCTCTCTCCCTCTCTCTCCCTCTCTCTCCCCTCTCTCTCTCTCCCTCTCCCTCTCTCTCAGAGACATAAAGGAAGGGTGGAGAAGGTGGTGCTGGATGGTGTCAGAGCACTCAGACGGAACAACATTCTTCATTACTAAGCAAATGGGGGGGCTTTCAGTTGGTCGGGGGGTTGAGGGGGGGTTCTTCTTCAGGGTAATGACAGTAATAGGCACAATTAGCTCCGTGAAAAGTCGAGAGCCGCGGCGGGGGGGGGGGGGGGGGACGACAGAGAGGATGAAAGAAAGAATAGAAAAAAAAAAAATACGGAAATGAGTGCTGAATCTCAATGTCGCAAAATGGCTCCTCAAATCCCGTTCCTATTACATGTTCCAACAGAGCCTTTTAAAGTGGGTTAAGTGGTCTTTAATTCAGAGCTCTGGCTCGTCCTACGCTGGGATTAGCAATTTCGAGTCGTGAATGGAGCCCCCCCCCCCCCCCGCCACCACTTGTCTGACTTGAGGTAAAAAGGACTTGTGAAAGGACTCCCCACTGGGAGACAATAGCAGCCAGAGAGGAAGGCTGCTCTGCCCGTGCACGTGCACGTGCACACACACGCTCATGTTACACACCCACACATTCATATTACACAGACACAGACACACCCCACAGGAGTGTGAGCGCTGCAGTCAGGTTGGGTGTGAGGCCTCAGCAGCTGGGTAGAAGTTACTACCAAAGATCAGATCATTGAAAAAAAAACTTTCTGGAAGTGGTTCGACGGAAATGGTTTCAGATCAGTGGCGGCGCTGAAAGGGCGCAGATGAACCTCGCAGTAGAGTCGACATCGTCACGAGGGGAGGGGATTGATGAGCTGGAGATTATTCAGTGAGTTGTGATTAATGCGCGAGGGAGAAGGTGTTCACGAGTTTGTTCTAAATGGAGCCTGACGGAGACACCTCCACCTTCACGGCTGTGGAGCTTCCAGAAGATTCCTAATACCGAGACGTCCTGCGCATCAAGACGCTTGTTCCCTTATCGCGCGCGCACACAGCACACACACACACACACACACACACACACACACACACACACACACACACACACACACACACACACACACACACACACCACACACACACACACACACACACACACACACACACACACACACACACACACACACCTCTTCAAGCTGTGACATCATAGCTTTGAATGAAAGCATTGATATCTTCTTTTACTTCAGCACTAAGCAATCTATGTACTAAATTAATTGCAGTTTTGTATTCCTTCTTGGAGGTTTAAGGCGTTTTTTGACATTTTCTTTACATTTTTTACATCCAAAACAAAAAATAACTTTTTTTTTGGGGTCAAATGTCAAAAGGTTTGATTTCACAGAATGGGGGATCCATTTTGCAGAAATTGATTAATAACCATATTAAAAATAACCATTTACTTTTAAAGTACAGACAAGTACAGTTTAAAAACAGGACTGCAACTCATAAGACCAATTCACCAGACGGTTCACCTTCCCGCTTTGGAAAACAGCAGAAGACTACAGCAGCCTACTTTACAAACGGTTCCCCGTCAACGCATCCTCCGCCCCACGTCGGTATTCAGCTCATATATATGTACACTTCAGTTTTCAAACTGCTCAGAGTTTGCACCACTGCTGTCCTGAGAAACACCAGGGGGGCAAATCACTTTGTTTGCAATTACATCGCCAACCCCCCGCTCCATTCCTCCTGACACCACACCCAGAGTCGCTCCAAACTCTGTGGAAACTCTCCCCCCCAACCCCATCAGACCCTCCATCTCTTCCTCCCTCTCCCTCCCTCCTCCTCCTCCTCCTCCTGGGTTCCCATGGAGCCTCTTCTTCCCCTGCCTCTCTTGTCACTCATAAGCCCCAGACTACAGAAGCTCGCCCGGCTGCCAGAGAATCTCTCGCCCTGATCTCCTGCAGCTAAGGAAGAAAGAAAGAAAGAAAATAAAAAGGGCTGACCCACGCGGATCCTACCGGCTAATCACTGCCTGGAACCACAGCGGGCTCTTAGGCCAGCAGATAAAGAGAGCTCCAGGCTTTGCCCGGCTTTAGCGGGCCTCAGTAGCTGTCTCTGCTGCTGCTGACAGACACCGTCTGAGGTGCAGGCGGGGAGTGAGAGGAAGGAAGAAAGAGCGATAGCGAACATGCCGCGGGCCAGCCTAGCGTGACTTACCTTGCCTCTTCCGCCAGCCAGAAGTTCCACACTCTTCTTCTTCTTCGTCGTCGTCGTCTTGAGCTCTGAGGGAGAAGACACAAAGAAGTGTCACCTTTGTGTTAGCTTTCCGCGTGGAGGGCTAATTGCGCGCGCCACTTTGTGTGCATAGTAATCACTCCTTATAAACAAAAACAATATTAGTACAGAATGTGTCTCTCGGCCTTAGTCCCAGAAGGTGTTGTGATGGTAAACAGCAAGTGGCCCAGAGGGCGAGCGTCCGCATGGCTGAACAGAATCTGCAATTAGCCTCGTCATTAGCATCCGTTTTATGGCGGGAAAGGGTGCGCCGCGGTAACGGAGGTGAGGGCAAACGCTGCATTCTCACACTGACCCGTAAAAACAGTTGTTTTTCCACTAATAGCAACTGAATTTTATGGATTTGAGAGCGAGCAAGCGGCTGTTAAAAGGCAAGGGTAAAAAGTTTGAGAGCGTGTGAGTAAGCAGGGCTTAGTTTGGTTGTTGCAAAACGGTAAAAGTTGCTAGCTAAAATGAAATACTGCCATTTTAAAACCTTGTTAAGAGTAATTCTCAACTCATTTTCAATTACGTATTTTACAACAGGCTGGTTTTTCTCATCATCTTTATGTTTTTTTATACCTTCGCTCAAAGTATAAAAGCAATCAGGTGAATCAGGGACTGAATACCAGGACAGAAGTGTGTCCAACTTCACGATTCATGCTTTCCTACAATCAGTACGAGTTCCAGCGTTGATGATATTGGTGCGCTCCGGACTGAAACGACCGCGGCTCGGCCGAACGATGAAGAGAACGGACGACACCCAGTCCCTCTGCGGGAACACAACCACAGGCGCACGGCGTTCGCTGTAAGCCGTGGCCCACTCTGGGATGAGCTGATGGCGTGCTGCGCTGGGCGCGGTCGCGTCCTTTAGCCGGGCGTCCTGAAAGCCCAGAGGAGTCCCTTCGTTCCAATGGAGGCTTGGTGGCGGCGACGGCTAAACGCTGACATTTGTGGCCGTGTTATTTTGACTAACTGCCTATTAGCGGAGGCAATGCGGCGCGCAAATGTATACTTCACGCCCGGCCGCCTGCACCGGCCGGGACGCCGGGGCTGCGGCCCGCACCTCTTTACCAGCAAGGTCGTCAGGGACGTAGAGGAGTGGGGTGGGCTGCTGGGGGGGGGGGCACACACACACGCAGGCACACACACACACACACACACACACACACACACACACACACACACACACACACACACACACATGTATATGCGAGTGCTTGTGTGCGTGCGTGTGTCACACTGGCATGCATACCGATGCTCACACACACACACACACGTGCAAACCAACACGCACACACACTCTCACACATACTAGCACACACACGCCTTAAAATGCAGATAACATCGATTTCGATGCATTACCCACACACACATCTGTAGCCACCACTATGTGCACACACGCACAAATGCAAACAGAGCTGCAGACGTAGCCACGCAAACTCATCAACACAAGATCATATACACATACTACAAATGACACGGCTGTCAGCAGTGTGTGTGTGTGTGTGTGTGTGTGTGTGTGTGTGTGTGTGTGTGTGTGTGTGTGTGTGTGTGTGTGTGTGTGTGTGTGTGTGTGTGTGTGTGTGTGTGTGTGTGTGTGTGTAGTGTGTAGGCTAGCAGCACTAATGGCCTGTCTCCATTTACAGTGTATTGCCTGGGTGTTTATAGAAGATGGCGTTGTAAATCCACTCTTATGGCTTCATGTGACTCAGACACACTCTGGGGGCTCCACCCCCCCCCCCCCCCCCCAGAGTCCGTCCACTCAGGACTATGGGGTAAAATGGCCGCCGTAGTGAAACGATGATTTGAAAACGCTGAACCATAAAAGAGGGAAAATAAAGAAAGAGGAATACTGTGCGTACGAGCGTCCCCTCATGCAGGCGGCCAACCAGAAACCATTACGTTTCAACACAGAGCCACCTCACTGGCCTGCTCGTCACCCCCGGTGACAGCCAATAAGCTCGCTTGAGAGGCTGCGGGCCCAGACAGTGAGCGAGAAGAAATCGGATTATCAATAAATAATTCTGACATGGTTCTTTTTCTGTTGTCCCCCCCGACGCCCCTCGGCTCGAGTTATGGGGAGCCCCCCCCTCCCCTCCCCTTTGATTAACCCGTCAGTCAAACAGGAGCAGTCCTCTTTGTCCGTCTCTAACGCGGCCCGTCTGACGGCGGGCCTGCCCCGGCGCCGGCGCCAGATGGCCACTTTGTCTCTGATAGGGGATTGAACCGGGATGTGGGGTGGAGGTGGGTGGAGGTGGGTGGAGGTGGGTGGAGGTGGCGAGGTGCTGGTCCTGGCACCAGCCTCTCATCCCATAATGCTGGCAGCGGCCACGCATTCTCTCTCTATTGCCTCTCTGAGTCCCCCCCACCACGTTGTTTTATAGGGGAGGGGTCAGAGCGCAGGTCGAGCCCTCTCCCCTCACCGCCACCCTCCGACAGAGCTCCCCGGGTGGGCTACTGGAGGGGGGGTGTGTGTGTGTGTGTGTGTGTGTGTGTGTGTGTGTGTGTGTGTGTGTGTGTGTGTGTGTGTGTGTGTGTGTGTGTGTGTGTGTGTGTGGAGCTGGTATATAATTGGAGGTTGGCAGAGCGACCATGCAGGCTGCTGGGGGGGTGGAGGGGGGGGATTAGGGCTGCTGGGGGCCTCAGTTGGCTGCACCCTAACGCCGTGCTGAGCCAATCAGAATACTGGCCTCGTTAACCAGGAAGAAGAAGGATCATGGGTAGATACGTGTGTGTGTGTGTGTGTGTGTGTGTGTGTGTGTGTGTGTGTGTGTGTGTGTGTGTGTGTGTGTGTGTGTGTGTGTGTGTGTGTGTGTGTGTGTGTGTGTGTGTGTGTGTTAAGAGTGTCTCCAGTGTCCCAAATGGATTTGTTTGAGTAGGGGTGTGCCTCATAATTCAGCGTGTGTGTGTGTGTGTGTGTGTGTGTGTGTGTGTGTGTGTGTGTGTGTGTGTGTGTGTGTGTGTGTGTGTGTGTGTGTGTGTGTGTGTGTGTGTGTGTGTGTGTGTGTGTGTTTTTGGACAAACACTGTCTGTGTGTGTGTCCAGTGCCCGGCATAGATTTGTTTGTGTAAGCTGCGTGTCGAGATTTTGAATGTGTGTGTGTGTGTGTGTGTGTGTGTGTGTGTGTGTGTGTGTGTGTGTGTGTGTGTGTGTGTGTGTGTGTGTGTGTGTGTGTGTGTGTGTGTGTGTGTGTGTGTGTGTGTGTGTGTGTGTGAAGACACACACACAAAAAGACAAAGGGTGTGTGTGTGTAACTAAGCATATTTAGTGCGCCGGTTTGTGCGAGTGTATATCTGCGTATGTGTGCACGTCTAACTGTGTGTGGGTGTGCAGGAATATCTGTTTCTAGGCGTGTATGTGTGTAGGAGTGCATGTGCGTAAATGTGCGTACCTGTGCGTGTGTGTGTGTGCATGCTTGTGTGTGTGTACATGTTCGTGTGCATGTGTGTGTGTGTGTGTGCGGGGGGGCTGCAGCTTGCAGCAGCGGGGGCTGCAGTCTTCCTCCAAAGCGATTTGTCGGAGCCAAAAGGTTCCCTTGTCCTTCACAGCTGAGTGTGCATGTGCCTCCATTAGTACTGGGCACAGACCAGCAAGCAGAGCCCAGAGAGGGAGGGATGGGGACACAGAACAGGAAGGAGAGGGCACAGACCAGCAAGCAGAGCCCAGAGAGGGAGGGATGGGGACACAGAACAGGAAGGAGAGGGCACAGACCAGCAAGCAGAGCCCAGAGAGGGAGGGATGGGGACACAGAACAGGAAGGAGAGGGCACAGACCAGCAAGCAGAGCCCAGAGAGGGAGGGATGGGGACACAGAACAGGAAGGAGTCGGCACAGACCAGCAAGCAGAGCCCAGAGAGGGAGGGATGGGGACACAGAACAGGAAGGAGAGGGCACAGACCAGCAAGCAGAGCCCAGAGAGGGAGGGATGGGGACACAGAACAGGAAGAGGAGCCCAGAGAACAGGAAGAGTCGACAGAGCAGCAATCATAGCCAATCAAACAATGAATCGACAAGCGTCCAACCATCCATGGAGCGTGCACTGCCCCGCAGTCCGATCCCAGAGAGCTATCGCCTGCCCATCACCTCGCAGAGGGAACTGACCAAAGCTGAGTCCCAGGAGGCGGACGGGCACTGAAGTGCAGGGACACAGACACAGAGCCAGATCCCAGAGAGGGAGGCTGTTCGACACAGACAGGAAGGTGAGGCACAGACCGCAAGCAGCCATGAGGCAAGGAGACAAGACACAGAGAGCACAGAGGAATCGAACCATCGGCTGCTGATCTAACCAGCAGCACCTCCACTGGTGCTTGTGTCTGATCTGGAGCGTCGGACTACAGAACAGGAAGGAGAGGCACAGACCAGCAAGCAGAGCCCAGAGAGGGAGGGATGGGGACACAGAACAGGAAGAGGAGCCCAGAGAACAGGAAGCAGAGCCATCATCAATCAAACAATGAATCGACAAGCGTCCAACCATCCATCCGTCTGCCCCGCCGTCCATCCATCTTCCCTCCCTTCCCTCCAGGACTCCACTGGTCCCAGAGCGCCACTGGTGCAGGACCACAGAGCCATCCCACAGGGGGCGTTCCAGACATGGTCCCGGCCATGAGCAAGGCAGCACAAAGCCAAGGAATCAACCATCGGCTGCTGATCTACCAGCAGCACCTCCACTGGTGCTTGTCTCTCTGCCTCGCTCTGTTTGAAAAGTTCAACGTGAGAGAAAGTGAGCGGAGCCATAAAATCAATTCAGCTCAAAGATAAAAGAAGAAATCCACACACACACACACACACACACACACACAGACCACAGACACACGCTGTCGTGTGTGCGTCGCGTCTGTTCGTGCTGCTGGCTGTTGAAAGGATGAAGTGTGTCAGTTTGTCCCTGCTTGGATCATGTCTTATTTATCACAGAGGGGGTGTGTGTGTGTGCGTGCGTGCGTGCGTGCGTGCGTGCGTGCGTGCGTGCGTGCGTGCGAGTGAGAGAGCGGGGCACGCGGGGGGTTTGAAGCCCTCTCAGACTCGACTCTTTAATAACCTAATCAATACACTGATCAATACATTGCCATGTAAGCATTTTCTTTGAACATCACTTGGTGCCGTTAATATATTCTGAAGGCATAATGCAGCTTATCAGACCCTTTCCATAGCGAGTCAATAATAATAATAAAATATTAATGATGTTATCCGTGCTGTCACAGACGCTAAAGCGTGGCAAAGTGTCTGATCTGAATAATCAGCCGTTGTTTTCACTCCTCATAACACAGGTTAAGCCAGGAAGTGACATCATTAACCAACAAAGTGAAAAGAGAAAGATATGAAGCATCTAATTAGCACAGCGACCTCGCCGCTAAGCCGTCCAATCGCAATGAAGCATCCGACACGTTGACACGACGGCTTTTAAGCTGATTGGTCATTGCGTGTGTTTGTGTGTTTGTGTGTGTATGTATGTGTATTTATGTATGCATGTGTGGTGTTTGTGTCGGCGTCTGCGTGTCGTGTGTTGTGTGTGAGGAGTGTGCGTCGTATGTATGTATGCATATGTGGTGTTTGTGTCGGCGTCTGCGTATACGTGTGTGTCTGCGTGTGAGGAGCGTGCGTGCGGTGTGTGTGTGTAGGCGGGACTGTGTGTATATGTGTGTCTCTGTCACTGAGGGCAGTAATATGAAGGTTGGGTTGTACTGAGTGCAGGGACAGCCTAGTCATCAGCAGGCTGAGCGGGTCATTGAAGCGTCTCTCTGCGTCCACAGGCAGGTACTGTTGGTCCTCACTTATTATCTCCTTGGCAATAATAATACATGTGCTCTCTCTCTGTCTGTCTGTCTGTCTGTCTCTCCCTCCCTCCCTCCCTCGCTCCAACCCTCTCTCTCCCTCCCTCCTTTCCTCCCTCCCTCCTTCTCCCTTCCTCCCTCCATCTCCCTCTCTACTAACCCCTCAAAAGAGTCCTACAAAGCACTGGGAGCACTGGGTGCACTGGGAGCACTGGGAGCACTGGGAGCACTGGGTGCACTGGGAGCACTGGGTGCACTGGGTGCACTGGGTGCACTGGGTGCACTGGGAGCACTGGGTGCACTGGGAGCACTGGGTGCACTGGGAGCACTGGGAGCACTGGGTGCACTGGGTGCACTGGGAGCACTGGGAGCACTGGGTGCACTGGGAGCACTGGGTGCGATGGCATTATGAGGTCCCTGTTTGTTTTGGGGTAAAGTTAAACACGGTACGGTGAGTGCTGCTAGTTAGTAGTTCTTTCTTCTTGTTGAAGCAGTGTTCTTATGTTGATCCTTCTCCCGTCCCGTCTACGTCCGTCTAACAGCCTCTGTCGCCCCTCGCCGGCAGCCAGCCATGTTCCAGATCCAGGAATACAGACGGCGTGGAGGAGGGACCTGTGTTGTCATGGTGACGGGGCCCTGATGGACTCTAGAGTTGAAGTTCTGTTCAGTGACTAGCTATTAGAACGTCTTCGACGGGGGATTCAAACTCAAACGTCCACACCCCTCTCCCAAACGGCATGAGGCTTTCCTCACCTCTCCTCCCTGTCTCTCCTTGTGCCTCTCCTCCTGTCTCTCCTGGTGCCTCTCCTCCTGTCTCTCCTCCTGCCTCTCCTCTTGTCTCTCCTCCTGTCTCTCCTCCTGCCTCTCCTCCCATCTCTCCTCCTGCTTCTCCCCCTGTCTCTCCCCTGTCTCTCCTCCCTGTCTCTCCCTGTCTCTCCTGGTGTCTCTCCTCCTGCTTCTCCTTCCGTCTCTCCCCCCGTCTCTCCCTCCGTCTCTCCCCCGTCCTCCCCTGTCTCTCCCCCGTCTCTCCCCCTGTCTCTCCCCCCGTCTCTCCCCCTGTCTCTCCTCCTGCTTCTCCCCCTGTCTCTCCTGGTGCCTCTCCTCCTGTCTCTCCTGGTGCCTCTCCTCCTGTCTCTCCTCCTGTCTCTCCTTCCTACAGACCCCTGCTACCTCCGAGCTGGCCGGCTCTACTCCTATAATTGACTGCAGAGTGCTGTGGTTTAATATCACAGTGAGGGAGAGAGGTACAATTACAAGAAAGGGACAAAAAAAGGCCAATTGCAGAGCATTAGTGCGGTGAGGACGGCTGTTAGGGCGGGGTCGGCGGGGCCGGAGTGGGCGGAGTGGGGGAGATGGGGAGCGTGCCAACACCTTTTACCCACAATTACCCTCGACTCTGCTTTAACAAGGTGCTCTGGGGTCAAACCGACAGAAAGGAGGGGAGGGAGGAAGATAAGAGGGAGGAACGAGGGAGGCGGGGGAGGAAGGAAGAGGAAGAATGAGAATGGATGGGGACGAGGAAGAGAGGATGGATGGGGATGACGAAGAGAGGATGCAAGGAAGAGGACGAGCAAGAGAGGATGGATGGGGACGAATAAGAGAGGATGAGAGGAAGAGGATGAGGAAGAGAGGATGGTAGGAAGAGGATGAGGAAGAGTGGATGGATGGGGATGAGGACGGGAAGAGAAAGGGGATCAAGCTGAAGAGGAGGAGGGGAGGAGGAAGGGAGGAAGGAGGGAGGAAGGATGGGTGAACAAGGTCATGTGACCGGCCCTTACAGAGAATAAAAAATGAAAAGGCTGAAAGCCCATTTCCAGGCTCCATTTTGTCTTTTTCTTGCTTCAGAAAAGAATGGAGAAATAATTAGCTTCATCACTCACCCAGTGACTGGAAAATCAACTCCTGCAATGTCTCATAATGTCTCCAGCACCCCGTTAACAAACCCCGTCCCTGCTCATGTAGACAGATATATAGAGACACCGTTTACAATCCAAAGATTTAACATAGAGCACGTGAGGACAAGCCCACCTGCCGGGATCTGGGATTACTGTTTGGATAAAGAAAACCGCACACAGGGCACAAAAAGATCTAGATCCCACAATGTGCAGCTCATGAGTGGAGGACAATCATACTCTGCTGAGCGAGAGGAAAATATGGAGAGTATGTTCTTTAGTGTTTGAAGCGGAGACAAGGTTTGATCAAACACGATGGACCCTTGTTCACTGCCAGCGGGGACGGTTCGGTTCTAACTGATGTGCTGTTCCAGCCGTAGATCTGATCAGAGAACAACAGCGTAGTTAGCACACAGAGCGCCATGCTCACGGACAATACACCTTTTGTTGCGGTCGTTCTAAAATAGCATTTATTTGTTCCAGCGAGGTGAGGGAGAGTTGGTCGCTGTGGCACTTCAGAAGGTAAACAGAGTCACTTATACAACAGCTTTATGTAACGCCGTCCCCTAGCTGCCCACTAACACACAGCGGAATGCACAGCGGGGCTAAACACACCCATCAAAGGCGGACAAAGTCACAGCAAGAACGCCTTGGTGCTTTCAGCATGTTAACAGTTCCACAACACTAATCTTTCCTCGCTTTTTAAAAGCCCTTTAAATAATTGGTCGTCAGGCTAACGACCGTTGGCGACGGTCACCCCATCGTCACGATGGTCAACCCATCGTCATGACGATCATCCCATCGTCATGGGACCACGCCCTTCCCCCTCTTTAACCTAGCGGAAGGGTAGGGAAGGTATTTTTTTGGATGTTTGCTGAAACTTTCTTTGAATAAATCAAATGATCTGTCAGAACAAGAATACAATGTAGTATCTGCTTTAGGCACGTCCAATCATTGAATCTTTGCTCTCATTGGTCAGGACCTGAGTCTTCCACAAGGCTAGCAGACCTGTTGCTAAAGCTAGCGAGCTAGTCCTTGTTTTGGGGGAGTTTCTTTGTATTTTGGCCTGAAGGCTTCCTCTGGTTGGTTTGGAGCCACTGCCAGGCTTTAATCAGGGGTCCATTAAAACTTATCTTAAAGTCCTGAAGCGTTGTTGTGTAGCTAGCCGCGAGGCTCAAGTCTGAGATGTCCGCTGTACCGGAATCTTCCACGGAAAACTCCACAACAACATCCAACTGCTGCGTGTTTTATTTTCCCTCCTCTTCCCTAAAGAGTCTCACACCCAGCGAGCCTACGGCGAAACGATCAGAGATCAGCTGGGGAGGCTGGGGGACCCAGCGGGAGGGAAGGGTTAAGCGCTCAAATACATAACCTTCTCTGGCACTCAGCACTGAGAGAGAGAGTGAAGGAGAGAGGGAGAGAGAGAGAGCGTGAGGAGGAGGGAGAGAGGGAAAGAGGGTGAGAGAGAGTGAGAGAAAGACACAGAAGTCAGGTGAATCGTGACCGTTTCGTTTTTTTTCAATAAAGATTCATAAAAGAGCTTAATGTTGTCCTCAATATTGAGAACGTTTGATTTGTGGGCTGCATGAAGGGGAGAATATTTTCTATCCACCCTCTTCATCTGAAGTTGGTGTCCACAGATTAAGTTTCTGTTTTCGGAGAACATTCTTAGACTCCTTAGCTCAGCGGTGGAGTTCGGCTCATGCTGGACATCGCTGCCATTTGAACCTCAAACGCCCGCGCTGCCAATCAACCTGAAGCCCCTCGGTCTCACGCCTTCGAGCCCAGAAAGAACAATCAGAGAGGAATGGTCCATCAAACGGGCTACTTGTGTTTCTGCGAGTCGCCGTTTTTGATTTGCTTTGATTCGCGTGACACCAAGATGAAACCGACTTCTGTGGAAAGTGACACAACAAAGGGAAGATACAGTCACCCGTGGACCAATCATCTTTGAAGCACAATCTAAACCTCCCCCCCCCCGCGTCTCTTCAGCTCCCGACGCTTTGATCGAGATGGAGGTGCAACATTTATAATTCCCCTGGAAAAAGAGATAATAAGAAAGGATGAAAATAAAGCTCACTGAATGAGCCCTGCACAGAGGCTCAAAGCCACGGCCTCACGCTCCTGAACAGGTGAGTGGAGGGCCATCTGGAAGACCAAGGACGGGAGGAAGGCGAGGAGACCAAATAGTCAGCGTCGCCGCAATTAAAAAGGACTTAACGAGCTGGGCCCCCCCGATTGGAAGCAAATGAACGTTCTGATGAAATGACGTCATTGAGGGGGAACCGAACGCAACGGCCGGTAATGGAGACGGAGCAGAGAGCGAAACGGGGGCGGAGAGTGAACACAGAGTGGAGAGTGAACATGGAGAGTGAACACGGAGTGTGAAGAGGGAGAGTGAACACAGAGAGTGAACACGGAGAGTGAACACGGAGAGTGAACACAGAGTGGAGAGTGAACACGGAGAGTGAACACAGAGAGTGAACACGGAGTGGAGAGTGAACACGGAGAGTGAACACTGAGTGGAGAGTGAACACAGAGAGTGAACACGGAGAGTGAACACTGAGTGAGTGGACACGGAGAGTGAACACGGAGAGTGAACACTGAGTGGCGAGTGAACACAGAGTGGAGAGTGAACACGGAGAGTGAACACGAAGAGTGAACACGAAGAGTGAACAATGGAGCAGAGAGTGAACACGGAGCGGAGAGTGAACACGAGAGTGAACAAGGAGAGTGAACAAGGAGAGTGAACACCGAGTGGAGAGTGAACACAGAGTGAACACTGAGCGGAGAGTGAACACAGAGCGGAGAGTGAACACGGGGAGTGAACACGAGAGAATGAACACAGAGAGTGAACACGGAGCGGAGAGTGAACCCAGAGTGGAGAGTGAACACGGAGAGTGAACACTGAGCGGAGAGTGAACACTGAGCGGAGAGTGAACAAGGAGACTTAACAAGGAGAGTGAACAGGGAGCGGAGAGTGAACACAGGGTGGAGAGTGAACTCAGAGAGTGAACACTGAGTGTAGAGTGAGCACGGAGAGTAAACACAGAGTGGAGATTGAACACGGGGATTGAACACTGAGCGGAGAGTGAACACAGAGCGGAGAGTGAACACGGAGCGGAGAGTGAACACGGAGCGGAGAGTGAACACGGAGCGGAGAGTGAACACGGAGCGGAGAGTGAACACGGAGCGGAGAGTGAACACGGAGCGGAGAGTGAACACGGAGCGGAGAGTGAACACGGAGCGGAGAGTGAACACAGAGCGGAGAGTGAACACAGAGCGGAGAGTGAACACAGAGCGGAGAGTGAACACAGAGAGTGCACACGGAGCGGAGAGTGAACACAGAGCGGAGAGTGAACACTGAGCGGAGAGTGAACACAGAGCGGAGAGTGAACACAGAGCGGAGAGTGAACACAGAGTGAACACGGAGCGGAGAGTGAACACAGAGCGGAGAGTGAACACAGAGAGTGAACACGGAGCGGAGAGTGAACACAGAGCGGAGAGTGAATCGAGAGCAGAGAGTTAACTCAGGGAGTGAACACAGAACGCTGCCCTTCAGCACGGCGCTATGGAAACCATTCAGAGGCGTGCCCCCCTACACCCTCCAACCCACGGCCAAACCTGCTCTGTCTGTACTGTATAGTCTGTTGATCTGTCTGCCTCTCTGTCTGTGTGTCTGTCTGTTTGTCTGTCTGTGTGTCTGCCTCTGTGTGTCTGTCTGTTTGTCTGTGCGTTTGTGTCTGTCTGTCTGTGTGTCTGTCTGTGTGTCTGCCTGTGCCTGTGTCTTTGTCATTCTGTGTCTCTCTCTCTCTGTCGGTCTGTCTGTCTGTGTGTTTGCCTGGAAGGAGACGCATGTCTGCGTCAAACTGAAACACAACCAGAATATGTTGTCTAATCCGTAGCTAGTGTCCGCGGTCAGGAGGAAATCCTGCTCAGATTGAGAAACAGCCTGCCCCCCCCCTCCCCCTGCCCAAAGCCCCCCGTGCCTCCCCCCCCTCCCCCTGCCCAAAGCCCCCATGCCCCCCCTCCCAGGAAACCAGCACTGCTCGTCTGTGGACTGAAGGAAGCTGCCAAGCCCCAGAGACTGCAAGGACTCCACTGCTGGTATCAGGCACATTCCCAGTCCTCCATTCTTTCTTTATTTCTCTTCATTTCCTGAAATACCGTTGCACGTAATTACAGAGCGAAGGTACATCAGGTTCCTTTGAACATTCGTAATGTACCAGGAAATTACATGTGATTTAGTTTTACACATAATTGCATGTAATTATCATACAATTGCAATGTAATTACATATAATTACATTTTTTAATACAAAAGTATGAGGAGCAAAAGTGTCGCTACTTGGTGAAGACAAAGACGCAGAATGTGAACCGCGGATGGGAGTGATGTTCGAATTATTATTTGATATTTTAGTTTTTCGCTCCGTGCTAAAGATAGCCAGCTGCCATGTGTTTCATAAGACACAGCAGCAGTCACAGAACATCCATTAGCTTCCACTACAGTAGGAGTGGGGCACAGAATCTGAGTTTTATGTCTCTGTCAGAGAGAGAGAGAGAGAGAGAGAGAGAGAGAGAGAGAGAGAGAGAGAGAGAGAGAGAGAGAGAGAGAGAGAGAGAGAGAGAGAGAGAGAGAGAGAGAGAGAGAGAGAGAGAGAGAGAGAGAGAGAGAGAGAGAGAGAGAGAGAGAGAGAGAGAGAGAGAGAGAGAGAGAGAGAGAGAGAGAGAGAGAGAGAGAGAGAGAGAGAGGCTCTCTGCGGTATACTTTTATATAGCAGTACTCAGCTGTGTTTCCACTGGCAGAAATGTTTCAGAACCCCCAGAACTATTCCAAAAACACCCAGGACCTCAATAGTGTTACACTGAAGACTAAATGACCTTGGACAGCTCCCCGCTCCAAACACCACCAGTACCACCACCTACTTAGACCCGTGGGAAAAAACTAATCAAGCAAGCATGTGCCAGTTGTAGCCATCACCCCCAGAAACACCACCCTCCCCTACCCCCTGCACCACCACCACCACCCCCACCTACCCCCTGCACCACCACCACCCCCCTACCCCCTGCACCACCACCACCACCCTCCCTACCCCCTCACACCACCACCACCACCCCACCTACCCCCTGCAACCACCACCACCCCCCTACCCCTGCACCACCACCCAACCACACCCCCTCTACCCCCTGCACACCACCACCCACCTACCCCCTGCGCCACATCACCACCTCGCCTACCCCGGCACCACCACCACCACCCCCCATACCCCCTGCACCACCACCCCCACATGGAATTCCCCAGAGAGCAAAAACTAAAGAGAGAGAGAATAAAACAGTCGATGACAGTTAATTACAATTAGGGAGCAAGGCTTCTCAGTCTGGCCTCCTCAAGTCTTCTTTGCACCTCGGGGGGCTACAGCTCTCTCTCTCTCTCTCTCTCTCTCTCTCTCCCTCTCTCTCTCTCCCTCCTCTCTCCCTCCCTCCCCTCTCTCTCTCCCTCTCTCTCCCTCTCTCTCTCCCTCCCTCTCCATCTCTCCATCTCTCCCCTCTCCCTCTCTCTCTCTCTCCCCCACCAGCCAAACCATTATTTTTTTAACCTGTCTTTTATATTTTATTTTTTCCGCATAATTCTGCGGTTGTAATCCCATGTCGTCCGGCCTGCCGCGCCCATGAGCCAGGCAGGGGACTGGTATTCAGCCAGCGCCATGCAGCGACAGAAACATCCAAAAGACAGTGCTGGTAGGGGGGGAATTAAAGAGATGCTTAATCCAGAGTGATTTATGAATGGGGGAATACATGCCTTGCCCGAGGGCAAAGTGCCACAGTGTGCAGCTAAACGGAGTTGAGTTGTGCTGAGCGGCAGTCACTAATCGGGCCACTGGGTCACTGGTAGTTTTCCCAAACACGTCCAAATGAATTCCATTAGCAGAACCATTTCATCCTCTGAAGCGTTTGGTTGTGATTCCAGACAACATGGGAGCCATAAATGATACATGCTTTGAGAGACTGAATTCTTTCCACGTCGACCTGGGATTCGTTGAGAGCTGATAACGCCGCTTTGCCCACAATTCTTTGGTTGTTTATTCTGGAACAAACAACTCATCACCGCCAGGACGGGGCCCTCTGGGTCCACACCTCGCTCTGTGAGTCACACCCGGGACAGCTGAGGAGATGTTTGCCATCTCCTCTTCTGTGGGGAGTTTCCCTCGGTGGCCAACTGGCCAGCGGCAAAACATGGCGGTACGGAAAAACACGATTACTACGGGAAATAGACGAACGACCTACAGATCATTCGCCTCCACAGTATCCTGTGTGTACTGCTGCAAATTTAAATGAAGCAACTGAAAAAGATAAGGAATAACACAAAAATATAAACATTTGAATATATATTACATGGAATAGAAATAGAACGTCAACCAAGCGATGCGTTGGTGACAGACCACAGCATTGAGCACTGCTCTCCCGGGGAGAAGGAGCACTCGTTTATCACCGCCATCATCTCCATTATAGAGGAGCACCTGGACGTCTAATCACACACCGTAAAGTTAATACGGCCCTCTGTCATCCAACCCCAACGCCAGCACGCAGGGAATCACAGTTCAGATGGATGTCAGTCAGTCCGTCAGTCCGTCAGTCAGTCCCTCCCCCCCTCTCTCTCTCCCTCTCTCCGTCTGTCTCGCTCTGTCTCTATTTACTTACTGTCTTTCTCTCTGAGCAGGACAAGATGTGTTATTTATTCAGTGTTGTATAATCTGTGGAGTAATGAAATCATAAAATGGAAAGCTAACAAGGCTGTAAAGACAGCCGCAGTATATATCCATAGCTATTATCTTAAAGCAGGATATTTGCATATCTGATTATGAGTGCCTATGTTTTATCGTCTCGCTCCATCTGTCATTCATTTAGTGGGTTTTTTTTGTCAGTTCTGTGAAACTAAATTTCCAACACACAATCGGGAAATCTTTACTTGGAAGATAAACTCTGCATTATTGAAATGAAAGACGTTATTTCTGCTGTGACCTACAGGACCTGCTCTAAATGCCTTCCCCGCAGGCGTCTATCAGACACGACTCAACCGACTCTGCGATCTGCTGCTCTTCTAAGAGGTAGTACCCGTGTACTTTGTTTTGGAGTACTGGCTGTACTGTGGTGTGTCAGATCGGGGTGAATGGTTGTATGCAGTTGAAGGCCCACAGCCTCATCCAGAAAAACAGAGGACATAATTACAGATTTTTGGGGATCTCTGCAAAGCACATTTTTATTGTTTTTTTTTTGTTGTTTTTTTAAATCGATTTCGGAGGATCGAAGTCAGACGTATATTTTGCATGTCTGCAAAAGGCTTCACCAAATTATACAGCCCCACACACACACACACACACACACACACACACACACACACACACACGCACCCACACAGCCTCCCTAAACTAAGAACCCGATGTCAGCACCACGGAGAGCTCCCCTCTCCTCCTCACTGCCGTCCGTCCTCTGAGTCCTGAACCGTCTCACACACACATGTCGAGGTCTGTAACCTACACCCCCCTCCCCTCCACCTCGTGACGACCAAACACACTAAACACGCCCGGTTATCGCTACGCCGCCACCGCACGCCGGAGCCCGGGGCGGCGGAACAAACAGCCGTGATAATCAGCCTGGAGGAGAGAACCTTAACAACTGTTATTTGTGCCTCTGAGAGAGAGAGGCGGGGGCTGGGGGGGGGGGGGGGAGATTTGGAGACGACACAAAGGGCGTGGAGATTTGTTCTCGCACTTTATTACTGAGATAGGCTGGTTTTATGATGTGCTTTCTGAAAAGAGAGCTATCCGCAGTAGTTAGAGAGAGAGAGAGAGAGGGAGAGAGAGAGTGCGTCGTGTTTTTGGTCGTGTATTATCAGCGCCCTCTGCTGGTTGTGAGTGGAAGTGTGAATTTAAATTCTCATCTACTTCTCCTCATTCTCTCTCCTCCCCTTCCTCTACCCCCCATCGCAGATCTCCTCTACCCCTGCTTCCCTCCTCCTCTCCTCCCCTCCTCCCATCTTCATCTCCTCTCCCCCTTCTCTCTTCGTTTCCCTCCTCCTCCTCCTCATCTCCTCTCCCCCTCATCTCCCACTCTCTCTCTGCCGCCCCTCTCTCCCTCCACCTCCCCCCCCTCTCCCCCCTCATCTCCTCTCCCCCTCATCTCCCGCTCTCTCTCTCTGCCGCCCCTCTCTCTCTCCGCCTCCCCCCCTCTCCCCCCTCATCTCCTCTCTCCACCAGTCAGAGGACTCGGGTTGTCATCTGCACAGGAAGCCAGGGGGATAATCCCGGGCTCAGCTTCAAATAGAGCCCCAAAGTGCGGACTCAACTCTTTTTCTCCCTCCTCACTTGTCTCCCCCTGTTTTCCTCCCGCTGAAAGCCTCTCACATTCTCCCTTAACAAACACAAACGCATCCTTTACTGCTCACCACTTCTGCTACTGGGTCAGCCCCTCTACCCAGAGCCCCCAGTGAACCCCGGCGGATCACAGAGCCGCTGGGATCGACCCCGGAACCTTTCATCAGGGCGCCAACCTCCCCCCAGCCGCACAATCACAGCCCCTCCCCCTGGCATGTGTGTAGAGCATCTCCTGGTGACGGGAGTGGGAGAGACATCGTGAACAGGGGGGTACTCTCCACAGCAGATGCAGCGGGACTTTACCATAGCGGTCCCCAGCAAGCAGCCCAACACAACAGACACAACGGACACAACACAACAGACACAACACAACGACAACAACACAACGGACACAACACAACGGACACAACACAACGGACACAACACAACCTACTGGTGCTGAATACAACACAACAGACACAACACAATGGACACAACACAACCTACTGGTGCTGAATACTAACACAACGGACACAACACAACCTACTGGTGCTGAATACTACAGAACGGACACAACACAACCTACCGGTGCTGAATACAACAAAACGGACACAACACAATGGACACAACACAACGGACACAATACAACAGACACAACACAACCCACGTCCGCTGAATACAACACAATGAACACAACACAATGGACACAACACAACAGACACAACACAACGGACACAACACAACGGACACAACACAACGGACACAACACAACGGACACAACACAACAGACACAACACAACGGACACAACACAACAGACACAACACAACAGACACAACACAACAGACACAACACAACAGACACAACACAACAGACACAACACAACAGAGACAACACAACAGACACAACACAACAGACACAACACAACAGACACAACACAACAGACACAACACAACAGACACAACACAACAGACACAACACAACAGACACAACACAACAGACACAACACAACAGACACAACACAACAGACACAACACAACAGACACAACACAGAATACAACACAGCACTGGCTGCCGGCCAGGTGGCCGGCAGCCAGTGCTGTTGACTTCAAATGCGGGCGGCAAAATAATAATGAATGACTTAGACAGGCACTGCTTAATCATTTAACACGGAGACGGGCCCCACATCAAAGAGGGCCCTCACAATCAGTAGGGCCCGCTTTCCCTTTCAATTAGCACACACACCCCCACCTAGGGGCTGGACGCCGGCTCTGAAATATTAAAGTATCTCTCTCCCTCTCCCTCTCTCTCTCTCTCTCCGCCTCTCTCTCTCCCCCTCTCTCTCTCCGCCTCTCTCTCTCCCCCTCTCCCCCTCTCTCTCCCTCTCTCCCCTCCCCTCTCTCTCTCCCTCCCTCTCTCCCCCTCTCTCTCCCTCTCTCTCCCTCCCTCTCCCTCTCTCCCCTCTCTCCTCTCTCTCTCTCTCTCTCTCCCTCTCCCCCCTCTCCCTCCCTCCCTCCCCCCCCCCGGAAGGTCGAAGTGATTTATATTATTTCTTCTTTGTGTGTGCGTGCGTGCGTGCGTGTGTGCGTGCACTGAGATATTGAATCTAATGTCATGCACGCAGCACTCTCATTGGTTTAAAATCGACCACTTGGCGCTGGCAAGAATGTTGTCGGCCTTTGTTCTTAAATAGCTTCTATTAGATGTTAAAAAAGGGTCCACTTTGGTAAAATGCTCACTTATTCCTCTGAAAAAAGCCAATTAGTCAGGAATATTGGATCAGGGAGGAGGCAGTCTGCTCCTGCTCCGTCTCACTCCTCCGCCCTGCGTCAGTCACTCTCTGGTGATTCCTCTCTCTCTTTGTAGCACTCCTCTCACTGTGTCACTCTCTCCCGCTCGCTCTTCCTTTTCTATCCTCGTGTGTGAGAAACCAAGCAGGTGTCAAATCCAGACTCACAACTTTAGAACCGTGTTCTGGAACTTTACCGATTAGAAAAAAGGAGAGTAAAACAATGAAACATTAACTCCCCTGAACATCGACACACAACACCAATCCCCTCAAGACTCCCTCGCTCTCCCCCCCACCCCCCCATCTCTCTCCCCCTCACTCCCTCTCCCCCTCCAATTCAGATTCAAAATGCTTTATCGGCGTGAAAGTTTCCTACAACGATATTGCCAAAGCAATAAAGCTGAAAAACAACGATGGTGAATAACAATGAATAACAAAACCCAGCGTGGCATTGGGGGGAGCACCTGGAAATAATAAACCCATCCAACTGTAAATAAGGATTTCATCACGGAAATGTATTCATAATAATGATTAATATTTGAGTTGGGCCAAATAGTATTGAACCCTGCGCCGGAAAGGGTGGAAAAAGAGGGCGAACGACAGGGATGGTGAGGGGGGGAGAGAGGGAGAGAGAGAGAGAGAGGTTAGGGTTTCAGTGAGGGTGGAGGTGGAGGAGGAGGGTGGAGACAAGGGCTCCGGATAGGGCAGTGAAGCAAGGCACTGATCTCCTTAATTGATGGATTAGGAGCATCTAACCCCCCAGAGAGCCAGAGAGCGAGCGAGCAAGAGAGACAGATAGATAGATAGAGAGAGAGAGAGAGGGAGAGAGAGAGAGAGCCAGAGAGAGTGAAACAGAATGAGACAGAGACAGAGACAGAGACAGAGAGAGAGAGACAGAGACAGAGACAGAGAGAGAGAGACAGAGACAGAGAGAGAGAGACAGAGACAGAGAGAGACAGAGAGACAGAGACAGAGAGAGAGAGAGACAGAGAGAGGGAGGGAGAGAGAGAGAGAGAGGGAGAGAGAGGGAGGGTCATATCATGGAGGTTTGGCGAGAGATCCAGGAGGATAGAGGGGGGATGGAGGGAGAGCTGAACTAGGTGAGAGGAGGTGGGAGGGAGATGTAAAAGCGCCCTGCTGTGATGTTTCATTAAAAGCACAAGGTGGGAGTCTGAAACACAATCAGGGGGGAACGCGCCACGGATAATCAGACAGAGTGGGCAGATAAACCAAAACAGAGAACAAAGAAGGGAGAAAGTAAACAATAAAGACAACAAGATGGCTCCCCCGGCGGGGTGTGGGTGGGAGAGGGGGAGGAGGGGGAGCACGGACCCCCTGGGGAGAGATGCTCAGGTCTGTCAGTTAGACACAACAGCTCTTTCATGTGGCCACACAGCGCTGCATCAATGTCAGGGTTCATCCTGCCTCTCTCGCATCAAAGGATCCTGGAAGGTGGGGCCAGGTGGTCATGTGACTGGAACATCCCACTGTACGCATTGAGGCCTTGGTGCACGCACAGACACACACACACACACACACACACACACAGACACACACACACGAACACACACACACACGAACACACACACACACACACACACAGACGTACGCACGCACGCACGCCCGCGCAAACAAGCACAGACGAACAATAGGAGAGAGCTGAACACAGACACACAAACAAACGTGCACAAATGCATGCCTGCATGCGCACACAGACATCCAAGCAGACCAAACAACACACACATGCACACAAACAGATTATCTTCTTCACACACACACAAACTGATTATATTATCTCAACTCCCAACCCAGGCACACACACAAACCTCTCAACACATGAGCAATGTTTCAGACGCAAAGGTCACACACACACACACACACACACACAATATAAGGATTGAAAAATGTTTCTCAACATTATTGTTGAGGCTCTTTGCCTCCCCCCCGTCTCGCTCATCCTTTCTCTCGCTCTGTGCGTGCGTCTGTATGTATAAGTGTGTGTGTTTATGCATGTGCATGTGTGTGTGTGTGTGTGTGCACGTGCGTCTGAAAACATGAATAATTAATTGAAGCCGTAAGACTACTTCCTTCCCCACTTCTTCCACGTATTTATTATATTTTATTTCATCCTTGAATATGATATTGATGCTGCTACTCCCTGCCCCCCCCCCCCCCCCGTCTCCCAGGAAGGCGTTCTGGGTTTCAAACACTCAGTTTGTGGCTCTTCAGCGAGCGGAGGAGAGACGAAGCCTCCCCAGCCCCATCTCCTTCCTGAGAGCCTTTCTGTTTGTGTGCCTCACACACATCACCCCCTGAGCTCGGAGATGATACTCCGGCGACACACACACACACACACACACACACACACACACACACACACACACACACACACACACACACACACACACACACACACACACACACACACACACACACACACACACACACACACACACACACACACACACGTTGACTGGTGTGGTATACACGCAGAAGAACGCAAGGCCGTATGTGCAACCACACACAGAAACAGACACACATACACACACAGATACACACCAATCCAACAGTGAGCTGGTGGCGGCCATAACCATAAACCCCAGGAAGGAAGGAAAAAAAGGGATTTCAGCTGCTCTTACTCTATGAAACTTTAACATGTTTTCTTTATTATTTAATAAACAGCATAGAGCTACACGCTGATGGGGGGGAGGGGTACGGCCCTATATCATACCCCGTATGTGCACACACACACACACACACACACACACACACACACACACACACACACACACACACACAGTGATGGATAGACACAGGCACCCTCTCCACACGGAGGGGCCCGTCGACACACCCGCACACACACGCACACACAAACTACAGCCGGCCCCTCCAGGCCCACGACCCGTCACGTGCCATCTTTCACTGTACCCTACCTGGGAGCGGGGGGGACGGGGGACGGGACACCATGGCCGCTGTCCAAGGTGCTGAAACGGGCTTCCCGTTTCAGCACCTTGGACAGCGGCCCTGGTGGTTGACCTCCTTCTCCCCAACTCTCTGGTTCACCATCATGTGGTTTCAATGGACAATAAATGGTTTCAAATTGAAACACACATTTACTGAATTCGTTTTTAACTGTGGAATATAGAATATATTTGAAACTGTGTAAAACACACAGACTGTATTTAGACTGACGTTGCTAAACTTGCTGAGTTAAAATGTGAATGCATAAACTCAGTGCCTTACCAAGATAACGTGCATCCCCATACATCGCCTCTGAACAGAGCATATAGGGGGATGATTGGCTGATACAAACCAGCAGTGGTTTAATCATTTAGAAGGCAAAGCCGTGAGGAGGCAGTGGACGCCGGGGTCCCATGTGGACGAACATATGAAGACATGATTATTCCGACAGCGCTGCTCGTAGGAGATAAACCCCAGAGGCTAGGTCGCATCCCCCCCAGGAACCCGAACACCCCCCGTCCCCCGTCCCCCGTCCCCACATAGTCTAACACGTCCCCCTCGCTGGGGTCGGGGGACGAGGAAACAGGAGGGACAGATAGTATTAATCCAGCACAATCTCCTTCACTCCTATACGACCTGTGGTGATAGAGCGTGTACGCCAGCCAACACCGTCACATTTCAAGTTGCTTTAATTCATTTTCATGCTTTCATTGTTACACAACATGAAGAGGATTATTATTGATATAAAGCCGGGATGTCTGTCTCAGCTCAGCCACAGTGAGGGAGGGAAACTTTCCGACATTACCACAGATTTTATGGCTTTATTACTGTCTCCATTGTTTGTGGCTGTTGACTTTAAGTGGGCCTATTACTATTCTGTCATCACAGCAGCCTCCCTTTCTCCCCCCTCCCTCCCTCCCCCTCCCAGCCTCCCTCCCTCCCCCCAAATTTGCTCAGATTTCTTAAAGACACAGAACAGCTAACAGAGCCATTGGACGCGCCCGCAGGCGCCAGAGAGAAGATTCTCATCTCGATAACATCTGTCGCCGCTAAGTCTGCTCGGCACGCGCCAGATGAGTCCCCCCCGTCCCCCGGCTCTCTCAT
>OLKM01000569.1:61445-66445 GCA_900291075.1 Melanogrammus aeglefinus | reverse complement strand
TTCTAGGGTGTAGCTGGCCTATGGGTGGTGTTCTAGGGTGTAGCTGGCCTATGGGTGGTGTTCGAGGGTGTAGCTGGCCTATGGGTGGTGTTCGAGGGTGTAGCTGGCCTATGGGTGGTGTTCTAGGGTGTAGCTGGCCTATGGGTGGTGTTCTAGGGTGTAGCTGGCCTATGGGTGGGTGTTCTAGGGTGTAGCTGGCCTATGGGTGTTGTTCTAGGGTGTAGCTGGCCTATGGGTGGTGTTCGAGGGTGTAGCTGGCCTATGGGTGGTGTTCTAGGGTGTAGCTGGCCTATGGGTGGTGTTCGAGGGTGTAGCTGGCCTATGGGTGGTGTTCTAGGGTGTAGCTGGCCTATGGGTGGTGTTCTAGGGTGTAGCTGGCCTATGGGTGGTGTTCTAGGGTGTAGCTGGCCTATGGGTGGGTGTTCTAGGGTGTAGCTGGCCTATGGGTGTTGTTCTAGGGTGTAGCTGGCCTATGGGTGGTGTTCTAGGGTGTAGCTGGCCTATGGGTGGGTGTTCTAGGGTGTAGCTGGCCTATGGGTGTTGTTCTAGGGTGGAGCTGGCCTATGGGTGGTGTTCTAGGGTGTAGCTGGCCGATGGGTGGGTTTTCTCGGGTGTAGCTGGCCTATGGGTGGTGTTGGCGGTACTAGGGTGTAGCTCTCTGGTCTTCAGTGGGTACACCACAGACTCTGATTGGAGCAGAGAGACGCCCTTCTGATTGGAGCAGAGGGACGCCCTTCTGATTGGAGCAGAGGGACGCCCTTCTGATTGGAGCAGAGGGACGCCCTTCTGATTGGAGCAGAGGGACGCCCTTCTGATTGGAGCAGAGGGACGCCCTTCTGATTGGAGCAGAGGGACGCCCTTCTGATTGGAGCAGAGGGACGCCCTTCTGATTGGAGCAGAGGGACGCCCTTCTGATTGGAGCAGAGGGACGCCCTTCTGATTGGCTGGATCCCGTCTTTGATTCTGATCCCGGAAGCGGCCGTGAGGAGGACCGGACAAACGCCCCGACAGCCTCGTCAGGCTGCGTCGACAACACATCAAGCACACGCCACTCACACATGCTCTGAAGCCCCCGGAAAACCCAGAGGAACGGTCTGCTGCCAGCTCCAGAGGCATCCCTAGACCTCCGTCCTGCATCTCCCCCCCATCTCCCCCCTCTCCCCCCTCTCTCCCACAAGCCTTCCCCACAATCATCCTCCATAATGACTGCTGCTCTACATGCCCCCTGGTTACAGTTGCTCCTCTGCTCGGAGAGCCCCCCCCCCACACCTTATCTGACTTACAGTTATGCAAATATTAGCTTCCACGCACTGACGTGTGCTGACAGGGGTGTGTGTGTCTTCTCCCTCACTTTAACTTCCCCTTCCTGTCTCTGATTATGCAGCGATAGGCTGGCTGGCTGGGCTGCAGCCGTGGTGAGTGATTAGTCATATCTCCCTCTGCCAGCGATACGCGCTTGGGCTGCCCGTGTCGCTCACACATGCACGCTTTTTATTCTGTGCACGTTTATCTGTGTGTGCCTGTGTGTATGTCTGCCTGTGTGTGCGCTGTGTGTGTGTGTGTGTGTGTGTGTGTGTGTGTGTGTGTGTGTGTGTGTGTGTGTGTGTGTGTGTGTGTGTGTGTGTGTGTGTGTGTGTGTGTGTGTGTGTGTGTGTGTGTGTGTGTGTGTGTGTGTGAGTGTGTGTGTGAAACAGACTGATGGACAGTTGGAGTCAGGGAGTTGGAAAATCATCGCTCACCCTGTCGGCTCAGAACATATGTCATTGTGATTTGTGACGGATAGACTTTCATGCATGCACAGTCACACACACACACACACACACCCCTGCCCTAAAACGGCACATTCAGCATCTGCGCACAAACACACTACTCACACACTAATGCATCCACACACACACACACACACACACACACACACACACACACACACACACACACACACACACACACACACACACACACACACACACACACACACACACACACACACAGCATTTCAGCTCACAATCAAAGGATTTAAGTGACCATGCAGACAAAAGCTCACAAATCCGTCTTTTATGGAAAACCGTTGAAAATCCCTCAACTCGTCTCACGAGACTAAACATATCTTTTTCATATTGTAGACATGCTTTTACATGAACAGAACACACTTTGTCATAAAACAACCTGATGGAAATACATAACACATGACATGCATGCATATAATATTTCAATATTCAATACCCATAATTGCACAAAACACAGAATGGAATATTGTAAAAACAAATATTTTGTGTCAGTTTGAAATAGATAAATATCATGCCCTAATATTTACAGATATTATGGTTGTCTTGTGCATTAAAAAAAAAGGTCTCTCTCTCTCTCACACACACACACACACACACACACACACACACACACACACACACACACACACACACACACACACACACACACACACACACACACACACACACACACACACACACACACAGTCTGGAGTTTGATTGACAGCTCTGTTCAGCCTGACGGTCAGCCGAAGTGACCAGTGTCATGTCACACCATCTTGACAGGGGAGAGGGAGGGGAGGGAGGGAGGGAGGGGGAGGGATGATGGGTGATGAGGGAGAAAAAGCCGACTGAACTGAGGCGCAGGAGACGGACAGTGGTGGTTTCCTCTCAGAGTAAGACAGAGACGCAGTGAATACACGGTGTGTACTAAACACCACAGAGGGACCATTCAGGAGAGGATCTCACCCACAGTCTCTGCCCCGGTCACACACCACAACACAGGCTGTGGAAGAGGGGCGTCGACCCCACAACCTCCTGCCTGTGACCTCATGGCGTGACCTTGGTCCATCAGTCCTGATGTCCAACAGAGAGTGGACGCCCACCCCCCCCCAAAGGTTCTCAGACAAACCCCACAAGAGCCCTCCTCTTCCTCGGCATCTTCAAGTCATTTCCTCTCCGCGCACCATCGAGATAAGACAAGGTAACCTCCTGCCCCGCCCAGGTGCATTCTGGGTCGGGAAGCACATTAGGACACGAGTCAGCGCGCTGTTAGCGTGACGAACAGCGCACTGTTACCGTGACGAACAGCGCTGCTTTTAGCCCACAGAACAAGGGAGCTAGAGAAGAAAAGGCAACGCATTGAATAACGCCTGACATGTCCACACACACACACACACACACACACACACACCACACCCCCCCCCCCCCCCCGAGACATCCGTCTGGCAGGTCGAACGGGACCTCAACAAAAGAGCGTCGACAGCAAAGAGAGAAAACACAGCTACACAACGGCGGGACACACACACTAACGCACCTGCACACACTCTCTCCCACACTTCTCCCTGAGTATTGGTGATCTGTGACTTCTCAATGGTGTGTGTGTGTGTGTGTGTGTGTGTGTGGTAGTGGTGATCTGTGTGTGTGTGTGTGTGTGTGTGTGTGTGTGTCGAAGATGACACACACACACACACACACACACACAAGTTTAACTGGATGTACCTCGTTCCACTTGACCAGGCTCGACAGCTGCAGCTACTACCAGCACCACCGCACACCCGTGACCAGGATCCCGCCCCCCCCCCCCGCGGTATCCCATGAGGCAATGGGGCCCAGGATACCATGGCAACAGAGCCATGGAAGGTGTGCGGGCTCGGAGCTAAAGCAGCGCTGAGACGTGGTGTCTGTGGGCCGGTATGTTGTGGATTGATGGTCTATATGTTTTACACTTTGGTTAGACAACATTCACCGTGTTACACAGACGGCCAGTGGACCTGTGCAGCGTCTCTCTGTGAGGCCAGCCCTGCACTGGATCACAGCTAAATCAGACTCAAACAATCAAATTTGAAATGTTTGTCTATGTGTTGTTCAAGGGTGCAGCGGGGTGCCTTAGAGCTCACCTGTCACCTGGTGACCTACAGGTAGCGGCCGGTTTATTCAGGTCAGTTGGGTTTTCATTGGGGCCGTTTCTTCCCTCGTCTGTTTTTAATGCTTGATTCAGGGTTCAGTAGAAATGGTGAGGAGATGTAAAACCTTTCTTAGCGTATTGTGGAGACAAGATGAATTGTATGGAACGTCTTTTGAGTCAAGACTGGCCTGTGAGCTCAACCCTTCCTCCAGGCGCCCCCCGACTGGTCGGAGAGAAGACAGTATAGAACTTCAACTGATGTTAATTAGCGATGGAAGGATTGCAAAAGAGTGTACAATACTTTTGGAAATATACCAGAAAAAATTTATAGAAAATAAAGATCTAGATAACAAGATATCAGAAAGATTAGACACAATGGGCTGCTAAGGAAAACACACACACACACACACACACACACACACACACACACACACACACACACACACATGGAACACACACACACACACACACACACACACACACACACACACACACACACACACACACACACACACACACACACACACACACACACACACAAACCCCTCAATAACGTCCATCTTTAATCTGTCATATCGATGTTGTGTAGATGTGGTTGCAGTTATATCCAATATAAATAATGAACTGTGAAACTCTCCCTCTCTCACACGTGTAACTAGAAACACACAAGTCCATCATCATGTTTACCATCAGAGGACTCTTCTAGAGCTATCCAACATTCTAGAAATACATAGGACTATTAACCAAGCAGGTAGAGACACTATATTATCTACATGTTATATTATTAAATATATATTTCTCTCTCATAGACTGTATGGTCCGCGTTCCAATATTAATCAAACTATAATAATAATGTGTGTGTGTGTGTGTGTGTGTGTGTGTGTGTGTGTGTGTGTGTGTGTGTGTGTGTGTGTGTGTGTGTGTGTGTGTGTGTGTGTGTGTGTGTGTGTGTGTGTGTGTGTGTGTGTGTGTGTGTGTGTGTGTGTCTGTTTAAGTGTGCATGTGTGCGTGTTTTGTTTGTCGCCAGTCTGGGAGCGTGTGATGTCTTCTGGCAAGGACAGAAAGGTTGGCCAAATGAAGTAATACCAATGTTGCTGGTGATTTTG
>OLKM01000569.1:43613-56263 GCA_900291075.1 Melanogrammus aeglefinus | reverse complement strand
GCTACCGAGCCGCTTACCGAGCCGCTACCGAGCCGGCTACCGAGCCGCCTTACTAAGCTGCTACCGAGCCGCTACGAGCCGCCTACCGAGCCGCCTATCCGAGCCGCTACGCGAGCTCGAACCTACTAAGCTTGCTGCACCGAGCCGCCTACCGAGCCGCTACCGAGCCGCTACCGAAAGCCGCTTACTAAGCTGCTACCGAGCCGCTACCGAAGCCGCCTACCGAGCCGCTACCGGAGCCGCTACCGGAGCGCCGCTACCGAACCGCTACTAAGCTGCTACCGAGCCGCTACCGAGCCGCTACCGAACCGCTACCAAGCTGCTACCGAGCCGCTACTATGCTGCTACCGAGCCGCTACCGAGCCGCTACCGAGCCGCTACTAAGCTGCTATCAAGCTGCTACCGAGCCGCTACCGAGCCGCTACCGAGCCGCTACCGAGCCGCTACCAAGCTGCTATCAAGCTGCTACCGAGCCGCTAAGCAACGCCTAACAGTCCAGGGACTACATCAGTCAACGGCAAAGAAGGGGAAAATAAATCAGACCCAAACAATCAAATTTGAAATGTTTGTCTATGTGTTGTTCAAGGGTGCAGCGGGGTGCCTTAGAGCTCCCCTGTTACCTGGTGACCTACAGGTAGCGGCCGGTTTATTCAGGGCAGTTGGGTTTTCATTGGGGCCGTTTCTTCCCTCGTCTGTTTTTAATGCTTGATTCAGGGTTCAGTAGAAATGGTGAGGAGATGTAAAACCTTTCTTAGCGTATTGTGGAGACAAGATGAATTGTATGGAGCGTCTTTTGAGTCAAGACTGGCCTGTGAGCTGAACCCTTCCTCCAGGCGCCCCCCGACTGTTCGGAGAGAAGACAGTATAGAACTTCAACTGATGTTAGTCAGCGATGGAAGGATTGCAAAAGAGTGTACAATACTTTTGGAAATATACCAGAAAAAATGTATAGAAAATAAAGATCTAGATAACAAGATATCAGAAAGATTAGACACAATGGGCTGCTAAGGAAAACACACACACACACACACACACACACACACACACACACAAACCCCTCAATAACGTCCATCTTTAATCTGTCATATCGATGTTGTGTAGATGTGGTTGCAGTTATATCCAATATAAATAATGAACTGTGAAACTCTCCCTCTCTCACACGTGTAACTAGAAACACACAAGTCCATCATCATGTTTACCATCAGAGGACTCTTCTAGAGCTATCCAACATTCTAGAAATACATAGGACTATTAACCAAGCAGGTAGAGACACTATATTATCTACATGTTATATTATTAAATATATATTTCTCTCTCAATAGGGAACTGTATGGTCCGGCTCCAATATTAATCATAACTATAATAATAATAATGTGTGTGTGTGTGTGTGTGTGTCTGTTTAAGTGTGCATGTGTGCGTGTTTTGTTTGTCGCCAGTCTGGGAGCGTGTGATGTCTTCTGGCAAGGACAGAAAGGTTGGCCAAATGAAGTAATACCAATGTTCACTGCTGGGGATTTTGGCTTCTGCTTCCTGCGTTCAGAATCTGGCCTCACAACACGCCAACGCTTTTCTCTTTTCTAAGCACTTCCAAACACATTATCCTCCTGACATACGCCGGAAATACGGATCCGTACCAACGTACGCTTCTGCTGCCATTATTCTGCTGAGACAAACACGAGGAGAGGAGGAGGAGGAGGAGGAGGAGGAGAAGGAGGAGGAGTGTTCTCTGTCCTTCTGCCGCGGGCCTGCTGTTATTAACTAGTCAGAACAACGGCAGCAACACGTCTGTGGAGCTGGACAGACATTAGCTAAGGATGGACCGTTGAACAGTGACCTGTGGACCCCTGCTGGGATTGTCAAGGTCACGTACTGAGGTCACCATGGCCGCGCTGACCGACGCTACTCAGATCACATCATTAGGTGAGAAGGTACGGCTCTCTCTTTCTCACTCTCTCACTCTCCTTCCTTCAATCTATAATCCTCTCCTTTTCTCTCCATCCATCTTTGTTTCTTAACAATTATCTCTTTCTGTCTTTCAGCCTCCCTCCCTCCCTCCCTCCCTCCCCCCCTCCCTCCCCCCCCATCCATGCCCATTATCTTCTTCTGTACAGCACAAAACAAACAATAAAATACCAAAAATTACTTTCCAAAAATGACACGCTGACAACACAGTCATAGTTTCATCGTTTTTGGAAGTAGTTTGTTGTTCTTTATTGTTCATTGTCCCCACCACAGAGAAGATAGCGGGAGCTGACAGGAAGTACTGCAAAACACAAGAGGACGAGTGAAGTGGTGAAGAGGTTTCTGGTTCTAGGTTTGATTCCTGAATGGTCACACTCTGTTTCTGATTGTGTGATTGGCACACACACACACACACACACACACACACACACACTCCCAGCCAGACACACACAGTGGCGTGGCTAAGCTAGGGTAAATACAGCGGGGAGATGGTGAGCGTTGAGAATCAGCAACACACACCAGTTGTCTTCGCTGCCTGGTTTATTCATGACCTGAACGGCGCGTCTGCACAAACAACACCCAGACTAATGTTAATTAAGCAGAGAGAGAGAGAGAGAGAGAGAGAGAGAGAGAGAGAGAAGAGAGAGAGAGGAGAGAGAGAGAGAGAGAGAGAGAGAGAGAAAGCAAGAGAGAGAGAGAGAGAGAGAGAGAGGAGAGAGAGAGAGAGAGAGAGAGAGAGAGGAGAGGGAGAGAGAGAGAGAGAGAGAGAGAGAGAGAGAGAGAGAGCGAGAGAGAGCGAGAGAGAGAGAGAGAGATCTACCCCAGGCCAGGTTCGCTGAAGGGGAAATCTATCGAGATGGAGGAGATTAGAAGTGCTGTGAAGACATAAGAGAGGCCCAATGTCAAGCCATAGCAGAGAGAGAGAGAGAGAAAGAGAGAGCGAGAGAAAGCAAGAGAGAGAGAGAGAGAGCGAGAGCGAGAGCGAGAGAGAGAGAGAAAGCGAGAGAGCGAGAGAGCGAGAGAGAGCGAGAGAGAGAGAGAGAGATCTACCCCAGGCCAGGTTCGCTGAAAGGGAAATCTTCGATTGGAGGATTTAGAAAGTTCTGTGAAGATAAATTGGCCCAACTTTCAAGCCTTTGAGAGCAGAGAGAGAGACATGTAGACCTAGACAAAGACACACAGACAGAGAGGCAGGGAGAAAAGACAGAGCGAGACCGCGAGAGAATGAGCAAGAGGCTGGAGAGAGCGGGAGGTGAAGCAGAGGAAGGAGGATGAACGGGCACTTCAAGGCTGTCGATAAACTCAACCGCAAAAAGACAAGTCAGTCCTTTATGAGGAGGACCCCCAGCTTCCTGTGGGGAGGGGGTCCGCTCAATTCTGGATGTCTCCATGACAACTGACTCACAGGTTACACATTAGATCTGTTTCTACATCCATACATTAAAACACTCCCACACGCACACGTTGCTGTCATCCTCATTTTAAACACGTACCGCTCAGTGAATACATGCATGGTAAGAGCGGCAGGCCAACCGGTTGAGGCCCCGGCAGAGCGGCACACATGTTTGTCCATTCCTGGCCCCGGAACAGAGGCCCCCGTCCCCCCATCTGCGCCCCCCGCTCCATTATGCATGCCGCTGCGCCCCAAACCAATAGCTAATCACAGAGGATCAAATATTCACCAGCTCCCGTTTTGCTCGCGGGGGGAAGGGGGGAGGACTACAACAACAGAGCTATCAAAGTATGAGCCTCAGTGCTGTATCAGGGCGGGACCCTGAGGCCTGCTGGGTAATGTAGTCCACAACCCACGGCCTGGCAGTCCATCAGCCTGTTCCCGGGGCATTACAGGGAACTCATTTAGCCAAGGGCCAATTACAACGGCCCTTGGCTAAATTAAATCCCCCCCCTTAGTTCAGTTTGTTGTATTATTTATATAAATAGTGTAGTTGTGATAAGCACTGCACATTAATAAAAAAAATTGAAAATATACATTGAATAAATTTCAATATCTGTTCTAGGTTCAATTAAAAGGACTGTTAAACATTGTGTACCTTCCGTGTTGAGCTTGTTAGCATCGCCTAGCAACAGTGGAAGGGCCCCCCCTCTGTTTGAGGGGAGTCTTTGTCTCTGTCTGTGCCAGCGTTCTGCTCGTTAGGCCCTGAGAGTCTTATGGCGTTGGAGAAGCCAAGGATTACATGAGTCACGACAACTCGGTGCTACGCACAATATCTATGAGGTGGGAGGATAGTGTGTGTGTGTGTGTGTGTGTGTGTGTGTGTGTGTGTGTGTGTGTGTGTGTGTGTGTGTGTGTGTGTGTGTGTGTGTGTGTGTGTGTGTGTGTGTGTGTGTTGACAGGTCTAATAACACCATCGTTCCCAATGACTTTCTGTCCGTCCATGTGTGCCACAACTTGCTGTTCACACGTGTTAACTTGCACAAACACTCACTTCTGTAAAAGCTGATGCACAAAGGGGAACAGAGACACACACACACACACACACATACAGTATCAAATCCACCCATTATTTGCTAATACGCACACCTACATCCACACACACACACCCACAAACACACACACACCCCCCCAACGACGCACACGCTGGCTACCGGGGGGACTGTAAGCATGTCATATCAGCATGTCTTTGTCTTCCAGGTGATAATTAGGCCTCATTGTTTTTGTTCTAATCAGAGAATCTCACACACCAGTGAGAGCACATTATCTCCCCATCTGATAGGGACGCAATCTGAGCTGTTTCTGCCCAGTCTGTGTGTGTGTGTGTGTGTGTGTGTGTGTGTGTGTGTGTGTGTGTGTGTGTGTGTGTGTGTGTGTGTGTGTGTGTGTGTGTGTGTGTGACACCACAGGCTCATCAAGCCGAGCACAGAGATTGGATCTTTTTCAATCATTTGCATATGATAGGACTTAATATGAATTATGGGATGGCGGAGGCACCATCGTCCCGCGGCTAATTACTGAGAGAGAGAGAGAGAGAGAGAGAGAGAGAGAGAGAGAGAGAGAGAGAGAGAGAGAGAGAGAGAGAGAGAGAGAGAGAGAGAGAGAGAGAGAGAGAGAGAGAGAGAGAGAGAGAGAGAGAGAGAGAGAGAGAGAGAGAGAGAGAGAGAGAGAGAGAGAGAGATCTGGATCCTCAAACAGCTGTGTGTTTACGCAGTGTGTCTCCCCCCCCCCCCCCCCCCCCTTGTTGCTGCTTTGAGGGACTGAACCAAAGGACAGCTCTCTTCAAACAGACCATAATACCACACAGGAAGCCAGCAATCTGCTTCAGGAGTACACGCTAACAACACGCATCAGACCGTGTGAAACGCCCCTTCAAGCCACAGCACCCTTCATCACGTCAACGGGGGGCTGGCCGGTCAGCGCTGGGGAAACACGTCACCAATGAAGGAAGCCGTCAGTGTCAGACGGCTTCTCTTAGGCTGTGCACCGGATGGAACCCCAGAAAGTCCCTGGGGATCGAAGGGGGGCGCAGAAGTGTGCACCGTTGATATTTCTAGTGAATCCTGAGAGCCAATCATCTGAGGGGAGAAGGTTACGGAGGGCGGAGTCACAGGAGGGATTCAGAGACAATAGGACGCAATCCGTTCAATAGGGTTCAGCCTCGTCCAATCACTGCCTCCGTCCCCCTCGTCGCGTGGAGGGTGGAGGCGGGGCTAGGGTCGAGACCAAGGGCACCCCAGAGTTTGGGACTGTGAGCGCATTCTGCCACGCGACAACATGGCCGCCTCATCCCAGCCAATGGGATGAGTATAACTGACCCCTGATGTGGATGTGGGCGGGGCCAAAGCCACAAACAGGAAACGAGAGCCAATGGAGTATGAGAGAAGTCCTGGTGGGCTCCCGCCCTCCCCCCTCTGTCTTCATGACTTCTTTATATCGTCCAGCGCTCAGAGGAACGAGGGGAAGGCAAAGCCCCATCCATTCACCCTCCATTTACTTTTTATTTTACTTCCCCCTCCTCCTACTGGCCCTTAACCCCCCCACTCTTATCAAGTGTGTGTGTGTGTGTAGGTGTGTGTGTGTGTGTGTGTGTGTGAGGGGTCTCTGCGGTCTCCCGTCTCATTCCACCTCCGTCCCGGACCACTAAATGGAAATGACCGCAGGGGGTCAGTAGGTACCACCCTGATCAGTCCATCTCTCCCTCTCTCCCCCTCTCTCTCTCTCTCCCTCTCTCCCCCTCTCTCCCTCCCCCCCCGTGATATTTCTTGCCGCATTGGAGAATCCAACGCTCCCTCGATGTTATCGCAGTTTGCAGCAGCTTGAGATGAGCGTCTCCATTTTGGTTTTCTGCTCCAAAGCAAAAGGGAAACAACACAAGCTGAAAGGAGCAGTGCTTTTGTGTGTGTGTGTGTGTGTGTGTGTGTGTGTGTGTGTGTGTGTGTGTGTGTGTGTGTGTGTGTGTGTGTGTGTGTGTGTGTGTGTGTGTGTGTGTGTGTGTGTAATATCGTGTTTATCTGTGGGATTGTGATTGTGACCTTGCTGTGTGTAATGTATCGCTACCCACCCCGGCCATTGATTCATATTTTCAATTTAGTTCCATGACCTTCAGGGGTGGATGGGTGTGTGTGCTTGCGGGTGTGTGTGCTTGCCTGTGCGCAGTGTGCGTGTGTGCGTCACGTGGTCTGTGTGTACTCAGCTCTGTTCAGCCTCGCCGTAATACCGTCATTTGCACAATGTAATTTTTTTTCCCTCCATTCCCATTATTTTCCCAACCGACACATTTCAGGGTTTTTTTTTTAAACCAAGCGCCCCCATCACTTCCTCCGCCTCCCGCATCTGCCAACAGTCTGACTCCCATCATCAAATATTTAAACCATTCACAGCGCTCCCCCTCTCCCCCGTCTCCCCTTCTCCCCCTCTCCGCGTTCTCTGTCTCCGTTTAATTGGTTCGGTTTGACATTCTACCGCTCTATAAGCATTGCATGGTGCCCCCGTCTCCCCCCCCCGCTTCCCCCTTCCTCTGACTAGAAGAGGGGGGAGACGGGGGAGACGGGGAGACGGGGGGGAGACACGTGGGTCTCCCAGTGGGGTTTGCAATTGCAGCTCGTCTTTAATTAGATCAGGCTCTGTACATCCGTCGTAAATATCGGACCAGACCTTAATAGAATTGAGATTAGAGGGAGAGCGAGTGTCGGGGGGGGTGTGTGTGTGTGTGTGTGTGTGTGTGTGTGTGTGTGTGTGTGTGTGTGTGTGTGTGTGTGTGTGTGTGTGTGTGTGTGTGTGTGGAAGAGCGAGTGCCCTGCCGTGCAGCAGACCAACTTTTAGCGGCGGGTCTATTTATAGCGCTGTGAGCGGACGGCTCCATTAATTCGGGGCTTAGCCCTGCGTTTCAGTCCCTCTGTTCTATAGCGGGTGGGGGGGGGGCGTGATTAGGGGGCCGTACATGGTGGCGTCGTCTGACCTGCTGACCCTCCGCCGCAGCACATCACCACTCCTGTCTGTCGTGTTCTCTAAGTCTAACCCTCAGCGACTGCATGGAGGGAAAACGTATTAGGGAGATGAGGACGCCTCCAACGCTTAGTCTGTCTGGTTCCACGCCACACAGCCAGGTTCATCAGCGCGTCTGCATCATTAAAAAATTACATTAATCCCAGACCAACAGATGCATGCCCGTAAACAAGGAACGAGAGAGAGAGAGAGAGAGAGAGAGCGAGAGAGACAGAGAGAGACAGAGAGAGAGACAGACAGAGAGAGAGACAGAGAGAGAGCGAGAGCGAGAGCGAGAGCGAGAGAGAGAGCGAGAGAGAGAGCGAGAGAGAGAGAGAGACAGAGACAGAGAGAGAGACAGAGAGAGAGACAGAGAGAGAGAGAGAGAGAGAGAGAGAGAGAGAGAGAGAGAGAGAGAGACGAGAGAGAGAGAGAGAGAGAGAGAGAGAGAGAGAGAGAGAGAGAGAGAGAAGAGAGAGAGAGAGAGAGAGAGAAGAGAGAGAAGAGAGAGAGAGAGAGAGAGAGAGAGAGCGAAGAGAGAGAGACAGAGAGAGACAGAGACAGAGAGACAGAGAAGAGACGAGAGAGACAGAGAGAGAGAGAGAGAGAGAGAGAGAGAGAGAGAGAGAGAGAGAGAGAGAGACAGAGAGAGAGACAGAGAGAGAGACAGAGAGAGCACGAGAGCGAGAGACATGGGGATGAGATGGGATCAGCGTCTCTATGGAAACGCAGCAAAACAACTGATCGATTGGAGCAGCTACATCAAGTCCCAGGGGCCCTCACCCCCCGTCCATTGATTAAAAATAACTGCCCACTTATTTTTCCAAGGAAATCAAACCCCGACCCACTTCTAACCGCTTCAGAACGTCCTCCAGTTGTTGTTGTTGTTGTTTCCTCCCCCAGTCTGAGAGCTACGGTATCAGAGCCCTTCCACATCCCGGCAGACCCCCGGAGTACCCTCCAAAGCATCCTGCCCTTCACTGTATGAACCAACAACCATCCAAGGGCCTTGCACTGGGACGGGGCCAATGTCAGCCCCCCACCCCAACACACTCACTCTCCATAGTTCACCCTTAGACCTGCAAACTGCTGAATCCAACGCTGCCACAGGAGTGTGAGAGCTGGTGCTGCGGTCAGGACCGGATCTACCTTCAGTACGAGCGTGAAACACCCGTTATACCAAACACTCATTCATTAATGCATAGAGGGGGCTACCGACCAGGCAGAAAGGCAAACATACGCATTGATTCATTCATAGAGGGGGCTAGCTTCTACCATACGACCAGGCAGAGACAAACACATTCATGCATTCATTCAGACAGTCTGTCTGAATGAAAGAATGAATGCATGAATGTGTTTGGCAGAGAGACAAACACAAGCACGACCAGGGAGTCATGTCTGTTGAGTTTGACGCTAAGTGACTTCTACCATTTGATTTTTCCTTGTTTGATACGAAGCGACTAAATGGACGGATGCGTTCCGTTTCTCCTCCAGAGCTTGCGGATGTTACTATCATACAGAAGCATGCAGATCAAGGAACCAACACGGCTAAAAGCTTGGGTGAAGTATTTAAACGGAGTCTTCAATAAAACCTAATAGCTGACGGTCTAGATCCGACCGGTCTTCATAAAGCCTTGTTTGTCCGAGCGGCGGTAACGACCTGCAGGCTGATGAGATACGGCTGGCCGTAAACCAAAACCCAGCTCTGCTGCAAGACGTTAAAACCGAAGGACAAACAACACGCGAGGCAAGAGGCAATAACCACACATTAAAAGTAGGAATACATTTTTCATGCGGACGTCTGGGTGACAATTGCCTACGCAGGCACTTATTGTGGTTCCACGCGTCGTTGTTCTGCATAATTTAGCACGACGGCAGCGTTAGGATGAGTGTTGTGCATTGTGCCGGGAGGAGCGTTGACGCAGGGAGGGGAGGGTACTCACTGTGGATGGGGTCCCAGAGTTGAGGCCAAGGGGGACTACGAGTCGCTCCTTGACGCGGAGAACACTGAAAAGATGCATTTTACAGAGAAAAAACCTGATTAGAGAACGAGTAGACGTTGTGTTCAAGTGGCGGCATTCAGCCGTGGACTTAATAGATCTGTATGCTTAGAAAGATACTCCATTGTCTACTGCTAATCTTTGATTCATTTAGAAACATGAAACGTTTGCGGCGTCAGATAAACAACGTGTGAGTGATGATTTCTGACTAGCGTTCAGCGTTTACTCAGGAGTGCCGCTGCAGTTCAACTTCTTTATTTTGACAACATATACGTAGCGTTTGTTCCTTTCATTGAAACACTACTTTCTCAGCCGTTATTAAATACTGAAGGACAGAATCATAAACTTAATCCAGACTTCAGGCTACAAGTCTTATGAATGAACCCAATGTGTAGGCCCATGTTACGTACGTGTGGCAGGTCCCAAACATGAGGCGGGCCGGTCAGAGCAGGACGGTCCGTGTAGAGGAACAAACAGGTTTATTGAGCTCAGTGGGAGAGGGGTGAGGATATCTTCGCCCACCCTGGGTCTTCACATCGCTCTGCTCTGCGCTGCGCTGCGTTCTGTCTGATCACCATGCTTCTCACTTCTCTCTGAGCCAGAGGAGCGCTCTGAGCGCGCTCAGGACACAGCTTGATGGGTGATTGGTGATTGGTTTCAGCTGGTACCTCCAGGTGAGCCTCTTCCGCTGGGGGTGGTGTCTGAGGGCCGTCCGTGGTGATAGAACATAGATAGATGATCCCCTTTAGACTTATGTTGGTGCTTTGGATATTGTGTGAATGATTTGTCATTAAGACCTTTTGTACGTTGCTACTTAATAACTGAACTTGAGTATGCTGTATGGTATACCCTCTTTTAGATCGTTTATTTATGACTTTTTTTCATTTATTAGGTTCCAAACGGAAATGCCAATGGAAACGTAAGGTGTCATATGAAAGACTCCAACGCAAACAATAAAATAAAATAAAAAATCACTTTGCATTACAGCAATCACCCCATTTTATAGTTTTAATTTATTCTGTTTTCTATTTTTGTTCGATAAGATGTGTTTTATAATGCAAATAATAAAACTTTAAAGCAGGGTTTTTGTCATGGTAGAAAGAAATGTTATTTATCGCAGAACTTGCCACTCACAAACATTCATTTAAGGGTGTTTAAATAGCTACAGCAATACAAAAACATAGAAATATAAAAATAAACATTAAAAAAAATGATTCAAGAAATATTCAATTCAAACGAGCATGAGACAGCTGGCTTTATTAAAGCATAAAAAAGTATAAAATGTGCAGAAGCAGCAGCGACTACAGAAGGGTCCTTTCCTGAAGCCTCCCTCAGCTTCAATAACAACCACACAGCGGGACTGCCATCCGGGGTACCCTCCCCCCACTCACCCAGCCTCACCCACCCGCCCCCCACGCCCCCCACGCCCCGTCCCAGGGACACGAAGACAGAGTCAATCCTTTCTCCTGATTCAGGGGTTTATGGAAATTAACACTTTGACAAAATTCACCTCTCCTTTACAGCCCATTGGTGCTCTGTCTGTCCGTCTGTCTGTCTGTCTGTCTGTCTGTCTGTCTGTCTGTCTGTCTGTCTGTCTGTCTGTCTGTCTGTCTGTCTGTCTGCTCTCTTCTGTCTCTCTCCTTCTCTCTCTCTCTCTCTGTCTCTCTCTCTCTCTCTCTCTCTCTCTCTCTCTCCCTCTCTCTCTCCTCTCTCTGCTCTCTCTCTCCTGTCTCTCTCTCTCTCTCTCTCTCTTCTCTCTCTCCCTCCTCTCTCCTCTCCCTCTCTCTCTCTCCCCCCTCTCTCTTGCTCTCTCTTCTCTCTCTCTCTCTCCTCTCTCTCTCTCTCTCGCTCGCTCTCTCTCTCTCCCCCTCCCTCCCCTCTCTCTCTCTCTCTCCCTCCCCCTCTCTCTCTCCTCTCTCTCCTCTTCTCTCTCTCTCTCTCTCTCTCTCTCTCTCTCTCTCTCTCTCTCTCTCTCTCTCTCTCTCTCTCTCTCTCTCCCCTTCAGTCTGTTTCCACCACACAGCGGTTTGTCTTCTTCAGCACAGAGCTGAGCTCCATCATGAGACTCTGTGGCAGCTGAGCTCCACCCCCACCGTCAGCCCCGCCCGCCGCCGCCCCTCCCCCAACGGCTCCGTTGGCGGTCGACGGTCGCCGTGACAACACGGGGTACATGGAGACCATCCCTGCGGAGGGCCTCCGGCCGGCGGGGGAGACCAGGCCCGGCGGCTTGGGGCCAGGGAGACGGTCCCCGAAGGGCCGCGGGCCCCCCGACATCGGGGGCGACCCCCCGGTTGGTCTTGACGCGGGGGGGGCTGGTGGGGAGGGAGGGGCCCGAGGGCCGCTGGGGAGGAGATATATGGAGACGCTTAGGTACACTCCGAGGTTTAATCATGTTACTGTAAACATGTTACTGTAAACATGTTACCGTGATCAGTGTTACTGTGATCAGTGTTACTGTAAACATGTTACCGTGATCAGTGTTACCGTGATCAGTGTTACCGTGATCAGTGTTACCGTGATCAGTGTTACCGTGATCAGTGTTACCGTGATCAGTGTTACCGTAAACATGTTACTGTGATCAGTGTTACTGTGATCAGTGTTACTGTGATCAGTGTTACTGTAAACATGTTACTGTGATCAGTGTTACTGTAAACATGTTACCGTGATCAGTGTTACCGTGATCAGTGTTACCGTGATCAGTGTTACCGTGATCAGTGTTACTGTGATCAGTGTTACTGTGATCAGTGTTACTGTGATCAGTGTTACTGTGATCAGTGTTACTGTAAACATGTTACTGTGATCAGTGTTACTGTGATATAGTGTATATACTGCATATATGAACTTCATATAGACATACTACATGTATATACATCCTAAATATATATGGTATATATATATATATATACATCCTACATTTATACTGTATGTATATATATATATATATATATATATATATATATATATATATATATATATATATATATATATATATATATATATACTACATATATAATGAATATATATATACACATACCACATATTTAATGAATATATATACTATATAAATGCACCCAAACAGGTACAGAATTCTAGGTTTGGTGGGGTTGTCCCTGATGACCTGTGACCTCTCTCGGTAGCCCCTAGTGGAGGAGGCGTCAGCTGACGTCACGTCTCACCGGCTTCAGTGCAGGGGGGGGGGCCGCAGGACCCGTCTTGGCCGAGGGAACCGGTTTGGACCAGAAATCACT